>JAUYWV010088932.1:0-23759 GCA_032274565.1 Nematoplana nigrocapitula | reverse complement strand
AAATTGAATTATATTTAGAGGTCACTCAAGTTAAACACTTTTTATATTCATCTAGAAAAAAAAATTATTTCCCAACATTCTCTTATTTTCTTTATCTTTTACCAACATCAACATAAAAATAATACAATTTGTCCTTTACATTAAACTAATCGTCAAGATTTTCCTTGTCTTGGTAGGGATCAATTTTTTATGTGCCCGAACCACCTTGCTTCTGCTCTGGATCACAAGTGATGTTTGAATTGTATCTCTTTATCAAAGCAATACCCCGCTCGGCGGAATCATTGACCACCATCAGAGCTTTCACCCTCTTTTGTTCTGTTATCCAATCCTGGTCATTGATCCAATCCTCTGGATCTTTCTGAAGAAAGGTTGAAGATTTCGATTCTGGAAGGATCACGCGGAAGAAGACTTCTTTGGTTCTCTGGGTAATGAAAATCTCGATGGGTTGCTATGGATTGAAATTCTTTGGATCAAGACGTTTGGGTCCCTTCTTCGTGGCTGGGGATTGAAGTCGTTGGACCATCTTGAGCTTCGTGTCTTTCGGAATGCGGTCGTCGATGAAACCAAGCCCCATGAGATCCTCTGAGAGGCACCACAGGTGCCTTTTCCCACAGGTGCCTTTTCAAGGCGGTAGATGCAGCGTGGCTGACATTCTTATCAGGGTAGGTCTCAAGCAGGCGAAGGAACTCCAGGTCATTATGTGAAGCTCGATTCGAGAGCATTGCTTCATAGCACTTCTTCACATACGCGAGGGAGATGAACAAACACAGCCGCCGAAGTCATCCTTCTTCCCTAGTCGTTAGGCCAAATTCATGACGGAATATGAATATCTTAAGGGCATATATGACTTTGGCCATCCATTTAGCTTGGTGATAGGCCCAGGCCGACGAAATCCCCCCTGGATTTGGCCGTCAAGGAAACGGTAGGAAAGGACAAGGAGTTCATGGTAGTCTTCTCGGGGATGTGTGCCACTGGAAAGCGTCTGTTTCAGGTATTCCTTCATGGTGGAAGTTGCTTGATTTACCCAGTTGTCTGTTGTTGGGGGATTTTCTTCGTCACTGATGGAGAAGAATGACACTTGGTCGATGGAAGCCCAACGCTCTTGAAATCTTTTAAAGAGGAGAATGTCGGGGGAAGAGGACGGACCAAACAAGAATTCCATTTTTTGCAATGTAGTGTATTTATAGCTACGCGTCAAATGCACAAAGTTAAACAATGTGGAAGTAATGAAGCAAAGTGATAAGTGAAACAGAAGTGGCCAACTTGAGTGACCCCTAAAAATCGTCCTACAGCTGTCAATATTGTACGAACAATAATTTATGAAAGTGGAATACATGTAAAAGTAGCCCCGACCCGAAATCCAACTTTAGATTTTTTTAGACACCCTAAGGGGGATCCTCCAATCGCGGTGTCTTCTTTTCGGAGGCCTTTCGGTCTACCAGGGACGACATACTCCGTGCTGAGCCGGAGCGGACGTGAGGGCATTGGTCCCCGCTCTGGCTTGTCGTTGTTCCGCGCGTGGGTGTGCCCATCTGATACAACATTCACCTGGTTCATACGTTTGCGTGTGCGTGGAATAGCCTCATCTATCATACGCAAAATTAGCAATATTTAAAATTGAAGGGTAGGCCATAGAAAGTCTTGTGATGGCATTTAAAATGGGCGGGTAATCGTTCCCCTCCATTTTCTGATGAAAATATGGAGCGGGATCTATAGAAAGTCATAATGCCATTTAAAATTGACGGGCAATCTTTCCCGTCTATTTGTTTTATGAAAATAGGGAGGGGATGCCATAGAGAGTCATATAATGACATTTAGAATTGACGAGAAATATTTCATACGTAACAATTTGCATCTGTTCCGAAAATCATTAACTGTAGCTGTCAACTTTAGATTACCGATTTAGGAACAAATCATTATGTGTAAATTTCACCTTAGATTGCACATGGACTTTTGTTTTTATTCAAAGATCATAACTTGAAATTGGGAATGGAGTAAATATGACTTGGGCGGGAAATCGGATATTCATCTCTCAGAAGCAATACGCGAAATTAATAGATAAAAGATGAAATTTTACAGGTTATTGCAACGCTGCGGTCTGAGGAAATGATGGTATATATTTTTAGGATTGTTTTAATTATTGGAATGTTAGGATTGTATTGATTATTTGAGTGATGCTCATTGGTTATTGGTGTGCTACCCGATATAGCTAGAGCGTTAGGTGTGTGTGTTGTCTCAGTGGAATAAATAAGTTGATTACGAGTTGGTTCTTCACAATATATAGGTTTTCTCGTTCATTTCATCGGGATTCTTATTCAGTTTAGTGTACAACGACAGTAATTCATTTTACACTTAATACCAAATATGAAGTTCAGTTTACCGGGATACTATTTGTTTAACATATAAGCAGTGAAGTTAACAGGAAAGAAATTAGAGCATAGAGCCAAATATTACATCACGGTTTGCATAATACATTTACCAAAGAATATTATTCACATGACCACGATAGATAACTTGTTAATCTAAGTTCCGGCCTAATCAATATTCAAAGTAGTGTGGCTTCTCAGCTTGTGAATTCTGGCAGATAGCGAGTACTGTATTTTTATGTATTTTTGTCGTTCCTATGAATATGGTTATAGTAGTAACCGAAACGTTAGGCCAATACATCTTTTATTCTACATTATTTTACTTTGTGGTTCTTATTTTTACTCATCAAAGGAAGCTATATTCCTCATTCAACTAACCTCTTTCATATGTTTCGCCTCCGGGGTGTATTATTCTGTAATCATCCAATTGAAATCAACTTGACTTTTGTTATCCAATCTCGTTTAACACACTCTGAGAAAGTTGGTTTTCAATATGGCCATCTCTTGTTTAACATTTTACAGCTTTCCACTTAGTTCTTACATTCCAGGTACCAATTCTGATAATGTACTTATTGCGCACAGTAAATTGATGACGATCCGATGCTGTCTCATGTGGTCAACCTTACCGAACGAGGAACCAAACCCTGATGGCAGCAGGTGGGCTTGAAATCAGAGTCTTCTTCTCCTAGCCTTTGCCTGAAGAGGCACAACCTACAAGGCAGCAGGGGGTTGAAATCAGAGTCTCCTTCTCCTAGTCTTTGCCTGAAGAGGCACAACCTACAAGGCAGCAGGGGGGTTGAAATCAGAATCTCCTTCTCCTAGCGTTTGCCTGAAGAGGCACAACCTACAAAGCAGCAGGGGTTTGAAATCAGAGTCTCCTTCTCCTATAGCCTTTGCCTGAAGAGGCACAACCTACAAGGCAGCAGGGGGGGGGGTTGAAATCAGAGTCTCCTTCTCCTAGTCTTTGCCTGAAGAGGCACAACCTACAAAGCAGCAGGGGGGGGGGTGTTGAAATCAGAGTCTCCTTCTCCTATCTACTAGTCTTTGCCTGAAGAGGCACAACTTACAAGGTAGCAGGGGGGTTTGAAATCAGAGTCTTCTTCTCCTATGTTATGAACTGACTAGGTTAATGGTCATGATCAGCCCTTCATGTCACTGGAGGACCATATATACCTCTGTAGAAGTATCCAAAGTTACCGGGCTTGCACTGGGGTAAGGTATAAAGTACTCATGGCATTATAGATTGTCATACTGTAATTAGAACAGTTTGAAGGACTGCCAAGGAGCACCTACAAAATTGCATTTATTATTGCCTATTTGCTTATCGAGAGATGCACTATTTGGTATCCTTGAATAGTCAAAGGCATCAAATATGACCAATGGCGGTCTCATTAACTGCCTCTCTAGATATAAGGATACAGAATAACAAATCCTATCTCTATGGTACTAACTCATTAAATTACATTGTGCACATATTTTTCTTTTGAATTCCAGGGCTTATCTACTCGTGGTTGTGTTTACGCCTGTGGTGAAAGTGAAAATGATCCGAGTAGCTCACACACGGACATTGGAGATATCTGTAGAGTAAATAAGTCAGCGATGGCACATACGTATGTACGTGTGCAACATCCAAAAGGTTCTGACTCGAGTGCAATGTCAGTATTGTGAGGTGGTGGTAGAGGTTACAAGTCACTTTTGTAGATGATAAGATAACTCCATTTTGTATGTGTTTAACACGCGTCAGTCGACATTACTGTATATACATTTCGAGTCTTTGACAGAGAGTGAGAAAGATAGAAAGGGAAGAATTAGCGTAGGTAGAGGAACCCATTGTGCGCCTGTGTGTGAGATAGAGCGAGGGTGAGCAAAATTGTCTTTTGTATTTATAAAAAACTGAAACCAGCTTGACAATTCTGTCAGAATGATCAGTCATCTGAGTCAGAGCAGTTTAGCGGGCCGACTCACACAGAAACCCCAATCGTTGAGTCGCGCTGGAAGTCGCACGGGAAGTCGCGAGGTCAGCACGAAGCGTCCAAGCAGTCAGGCGGCGCGAAAAGACCCCAACCGGCGCAAGAGCGGTCGAGCCACCTCCGTGGTCAGCTGCGCTACCGCCTTACCCTCAGTCCAGATCGCTAAAAAGAAGGACATTACTCTGCTGCAGAAAGAGTCCTCCATGATTGACCCTGCCGAAAAGGGCCGTGAAGGCAGTCTGCTTGATTTTATGCCGTCCGACGCGGCGACTGTGCTGGAACAGTCCTCCGTCATTAACTACAAGACCGATCCGTTGATCAACCGCAAGATCAGCAAGAGTGTTCCACGGGCGATTCATCAAATCAGCATACAAACGACCACTTCCGATGAGCCTGGGGGAACGGAGTCGGACACCGACCTTGAACTGGGGACGAGTCACGCTCGATTCAAAAGAATTTTGCGCCAACTGCGAAGAGAGGCGAGTTCGCAACAACAGAGTGCTGACAACGACGAGGACGATCTGGACGAAATTGACAGCGATGAGGAATCGGAGTCAGACGAGGAGGAGATTTGCCAGCCTTGCTGTAGACCAGGGCGATCGACGGTGTACACATGGATAAAGAACGTGGTCGTCCATCAGCTGAAGGAGACACCACCTTGGTACATCCTCATTCTGTGCGCCATCCAGTATGCTATGCTCAAAGTGATCACAAGCTTTATTCTCTGGGAGGTGATTGTACGGCATTTCAACTTGGAATCCCAGCCGAAAATTGCTAGCCAGATCCTCAGCAGTCTGTTGATCATATCAGGACTGGCCGTTACCCTGCAGATTTTCGTCGGACTGCGACTCCCGGTCATATCTGGAGCTTCTCTGGCCACCATGTTATTTTTTAGCGCCAATGGTATCCCAACGAAGGGTAGTGAGGAGAAAACAACGCCGACCTTCTCCACCTTTTCATCGTGGTCTCAGTTTTCTAGCGAGATGGCCTTTGTTTCCATGGTAATTGGTTCGGCACAAATGCTGATTGGTGTTACTGGAATGACTGGTCTCATACGGCGCTTCCTCGGCCCGCTTACTGTAACCCCACTAGTGACTGTCTATGCTATATTTATAGTGCCGCTGACTGCCAAAGTTTTTGACGATTATTGGCCTATGTCTCTGTTCCATCTGATCCTATTTATATCGTTCACTGCCATACTGGGCATTGTACGGGTGCCCTTCTGCGCATCGAACAATCCAGGGCACTGCAAATTGACTGGCTATCCATTTTTCAGAGTTCTCGGTCTCTTGTCGGCTACAGTGGTTTCCATAGTGATAGACGCGATTCTTCATGACATCACCCCGTCGGCCGACAGCATCTTCACTGCTTCCAATTCGAGCAACCCTCAGTCCCAGATACAGTGGGCCTACATTCCATTTCCCTTTCAGTTCGGATCGCCAAAAGTCTCTATGCTGACTCTGGCCAGGGCCACTCCCCTCGCATTGGCCCTCATGTTCAAATCGATACACGACTATTTCGCCTGTGCTCGCAACTGCCGCGTGCCGCCTCCCCCGGCCCACGCGCTCAATCGGGGCCAGTTCATCGAAGGCTTGTGCACCCTTATCGCCGGGATGCTTGGACTCCCCCCGGTCTCCACGAATACTGGACACGTCGGTATTGTTGGACTGGTCAATGTGGCCAGTCGCAGTGTAATGGCAACAAGTGGTCTCTTCATCCTAGCCCTGGCTTTGATCCCCAAACCCGTGTTTTATCTGGCTCTTTTTCTCGGACGCTACTCAGGCAGTCTGATGGTGTTTTACGTCGCCCTAACTGCTTCAACCGGATTGTCCAACCTGTACTTCGTCAACATGATCTCCACGCGCAATCAGCTGATAACGGGGATGTCAATAATGCTCTCCTTCATGATCCCGCATATGATACCTCGCGATATGAGCAAGGACATCCTCCTCTTCAATTCGCTTATTTACGCAGGACTCACTGGATTCCTTCTCGACCTCCTACTGCCCTCACAACACGACGACAATGGTCGGTTGTCATGGTTACGAGATGAGACCCGCTACGTTTCCCACTTCAGCAGTGCAGGAGCACGCATGCGTGCTACAAACGGTGCCGCCGAGGGAGCCAAGAGTGGTCGACAGGCCGATGATCGTCAAAGCTACATCACCGAAGCTCAGTTGATTAAACGCTCCCAGTTAAATCTCTACGTCACTCGCGAACAAAGAATGGACTCGACCATCTACGATCTTCCCTTTGTCACGATCGAATGGCTTCAGGAGAGACCCTGGACCACTCGAATTCCCATATCGCCCACCTTTCGAGGTCACTTGTCGTGGTGCAATCGAAGGGTAGCGGTACAGGAGAACTTTATGAGTGTGTCGCAGAGAAACGTGGCGGCATAGAATTTCTGCTAAACCGACTTGCTTGTATATCGTGCCAGCCGAGTGATTCATTCTCATTTAGACTTATAATGCTCCCCTGCCTACTGTATATCAAACTGACGTAAATTTATAGGAATTGACAACTCAAATATTTTCTCGTATATATACTCTGATAGTACAGTTATTGTATTTACTTTTGTAATTATTGATTAGAAGTCCCAAACTATAGCCAAGTTAATTAATTATAGGAGGAAAATCATTGATTTATTGCTTGATTTATTATTAATGTATTGTAGTTTTCACATTTATTTCTTTTATTATTTTCTTACTGAGAATGACCGAAGTATTGCCAAATTCTACTGGATTGTAATTTGACTTTATCAGATCGTGTAAATGTAACTTCATTTGTTCGGTAGTGTGGTTATAGTATTATTACAATATGTATTCATTCACTCTGGTGTGTATGAGAGCGATTGGGTTTGATTATGTCGTCGATATTTCTGCTCGCTTTCTTTCTGTCATTTAGTTAGTTGACAAAAAATAGTTTCGTCTTACTCCGTTACAGGTACATAAGCCATTTAGCTGCTACGTTTGTATGTTTCCTACTTTTTATTTATTTACATATATTTCTCTATTTATATAAATTATTGATTTTCTGTTTTTCCATGCATATACAGTACATATGCATATTATATGAATGAGTTATGCCTGAGGTATCTGTTCATATAAATAACCCACACGAATAGTCTATATAGTACTGCATGTATATATCAGTCAGTGTTTTAGCATTACTGAAGTGAAACCTCCCCTGTACCGATTTCAAGCCACAAATTAATTATAAAGTTAAAAGTTATGTAAATAGCTTTGCTTAAATCTCGCAAAATTAGGGGAAATTTACTATGGTGAATTAAAAATGAAGAAAAAGTCATCATCGAAGGTAATTTAGTTTTTGCTAAATAGATCAATATAATATAAAAAGATAGGCAAAACAATATGTGGTATCGCCGGCGGAGGAGATTGAGTTTTCGCAAAAGAATTCGTTATTATTTCAACAAATTATCTAATTCTAGAGGGATCATTTAAATGTCTTTATTAATCCACATTTTCTAAACTCTTTTTTCATACTACAATTGACTGAATCAAACGTAATTTCCGATTATTATTGAGAAGCTATATATATATGCACCAAAGTCATATAGATTTCCATTTCAACACTTAAAGATTGAGGGTTGGTTTCACGCATATTTCAAAGCAGATATACAGTAAGTTAAAAAGTTTGCTAAATTCAACGTCATCCCGTTACTCGAGAGGTGCAAAGTTTCTTTTGCCGTTTTGCAGTCTATCCTATACTAAAATCTCATTAACTCAATCTTTCAATGCGATTTACAATCTCTGAGGGGTTTCCAACTAAGTAGATTTCATTCGAGATTTCTTTAACAAATAATGATTTCTAGATTACTACGGATGTCTATAAATCCTGAAATCTTATCGATTGGCAATAATTATTTTAGGACAAACCGACTCTTCTTCTGTTTAACATGGTATATACTGTATATATAATAATTGTGTTGTGCTTTCTGTCACACAATATTTAATTAATCATTATCGGCAGCGCTATATAGCTTTCTATTCCCGAGAGTACATAGCAGTTTGAGAAGAGAAGCATTAGTTGGAATGTTTAACTACCTAAGTCTTCTGCAGACGTATCTTGGACCTAAAAGAAATGTGTCTTTATGTATTGTGTAATATTTGACGGTAAGAATAATAACAAATTTATTGTACGGAACGGGACGGCAGCTACTGATGAAATAGTTCACCCAAATATGAATGAATATGTGAATAGCAGCTGAAATGATCTTAGTTGCAAGTCAAGTACAAATCACATTTAGTCGCAGCTGATCCAGTAGTATACGTGTTCTTTCCAGTCAGATCTGGTTTTCAAAGTAATGCAGCACAAGGTACAAAGTTCGATCATTCTCCGCCATTGAGAGGGACGCGTCAGTTTTGCTATACAGGTAAAAACAGCAAATAGCGATATAGCATAATAGCGATTTCAGGTGTGTTTGTCACAGCGTTCATTCGGAAAAAAATGAATTTTCCGATTCCATGGAGAAACTAGGTCGAGGATAATTTAGGTCAAAGGGCGGATCGGAGGACTGACGTCGAGTCTCGAAATTGCGCGAAAGTATATCTGTAAATTATAACATGACAACTTTAAAAACAAAATGCTTCAGTCGGAATAAAATACGGGATACCCTACTATGCCACAAATTTTAGAACACTATGGAAATACACATTACGATAATCAAAGCAAAAACTTTAAAAACAAAGTTAAAATTTATATATTAGTTGTCTCGAAAGTCTTTTTCGTAAATAGTTTTATAATCTACATTTACTTTTCATTATTAAAATGATTGTTTTATAAGTGTACGTACATAGTAACTTTCACTATATGATGTGAGCTCGTATTCCAAACATACGATTTTAAGATTTGAAATATATATTTTGAATAGCTACTTACCATCGATTTAATGTAATACGAATTGTGATTTATTTAATTGCTATTCGCGTTCTCATTAGGCATTATTTAAAAAAGGCCTTCGACTTAGCGCCGCGGCCAAGGCGATCTGTAAGGTGACGGACGGTGTTGCTGAACTGCACACTGTGGGAAATTGGTGCTTTGTTGCTCGTGATACGCGCCTAGAAGATAAACTCCGCAACGGAACACTTTTGTTGACAAATTCGAAGGAGTTGCACGCTGCCCTACAGTGCAGGTGGATCCACATGCAGGCACACTGATTTGTCAGCGACACTTGACGTTTCAAAGGATACCATCGCTCGACACTTGCACCGAATCTGCATGGTCAGCAAACGCCCTCGAGAAGATCCTCATGAATTGTCAGAAACGCACAAGCCCAGCGCCTACTGGATATCCGCAAAGAACTTCTTCGGAATCCCACAGACGATCTTTTTGGCGACGAATAGTGACTTGCGATGAGCAATGGGTCGACTTCATCAATCCAGACAGACAACGACAGTGGGTTTCAGCAGTCGAGCAGGCTAACCGAGTCCCTCGACACAACCGCTTTGGCAAAAAGATCATGTGAAGTGTTTGGTGGAATTTCGAAGGAATAGTGCACTTGAGTTGGTTCCTGATGGCCGTGAATATAAACTCCAGACCTTACTGTGCACAACTGGACATAGTTAACGAAACACTGAATTATAGGAAATATCCAGCGCTGCTCAATCGAAAGCGAACACTCCTGCAGCAAGACAACCATCCAGCTCATCGCTCTTGTATGACTAAACAGAAAATTCAGAAAATGGATGGTATCGAAGTTCTCCCTCACCCTGCGTATAGCCCAGATGATAGCACCGTCTGATTCGGAAGTTTCCAGGAAGTCGAAATGGCTGCCGAGCATTCTTGTCTTCAAAATCTAAGGAATGGTGGAGTGACAGGATTCGAGAATTGGCCTAAAGATGGAGGTGTGTCATAGAAAACAATGGTCTGTACTTCGAGGAGTGATCTTACGGATTTAAGCAAAAAGTAAATATTTGTTAACAAATTAAATTTAAAAATTTACGAAAAAGACTTTTGAGACACCCTAGTATATACTGTACATTGCATACATTATGTATATACATTGACAAAAATCAACTCTAAATGGCACTTTTTAAGTTAATATATATATTAACATAATTTTGGTTGGTGGAAATAGTCAAGACGTATATTTTATTCCCCCGTTATAGACAATAGTACAAGTAGTTCATTACGTTATTTCTGCACACCTTTCTGAAACATTAATTACATTTGTTTTACTAGTAGTATAGTGTTGCCTAGAGTCCACTGGCTTACCGTAGAGTATACTTTGCGTACAGTAAAAAACAGTTTTAGGTACGAATTATATAGGGTTGGAGAACAGCTTTTAATTTAATAGACAAAAAAGCGGTGTCAACTTAGTTAAATTACTATGCTTATGTTCAATTTGACCTAGAGTTAAGTATGAAATAAGATCGCGACTACAATTGGAGGAATGGTAAATAGTGCGGATATGAACTGGCTATAATTATTCGAGATGAAATTTCTTACTCGCTGAACAAGATGGGGAATAGCTTTTAGGCAGGTAAATTTATACTCAGCTCATTCACTCACGAAGTCAGCTACTGAACGGACGCACGCTCTCCTATAGTGTCGCAACGAACTCCGTCTATCGGTTTGATTATGGGTAAACAAACGATGCTCTCCTGTTCGGTCGATGAGAAGGAAGAACTTCAGCGATATATTAACACGTTACATTAGAGGGGAAACTGAGATGGATCATCCATCGATTTTTAACCAGATAAGACGGTGGTGTGTATCAGAAACTTGGCAGTCTTCCCCAAACATTATTCTTCCAAATACCAAGTTTGGGGTGGCCTAAATTGAGGCAAACATTTACTATACTAACGATCTCAGAACAATGTTTGTCTTTTGTCTTTTCGTAGAGACGAATCAGTGCGCCAATCCATAGTCATTGGTTTAGATATGGGGATCCTCTGACCTTCTCCCGGCCTCCAGGCAGCCTTTTGTGTCAGCAAAATCTGGGTCAGCTGAATATCTGTTCCTCCGACAACCAGGCGCACTCGCCGGCGGCCCTCGGAGTCCTGACCCTCGAGGAGCAGGGTCAGATCTGCCCCGGTGAAGTGCCGGATCAGTTGGGATGGGGTCCTCTCGCGCCAACTGACCCTCTCATCGGCCAGGCAACATTCGACAGCGAAGGCCGGCTGTGTGAGAAGTTCGGTCGGGACCGGGCAAACGACATCACGTGACACCCGGTATTCGTGGCCCACGTCGACTAGGCGGAGCATCGCCTCGTTCCGACTGGCGTTCAGTGACAACACCTGTCCATCCACGGACAATAGTGTTGATCAATTATTTTGTCAACAATCAAGATTTATTTTTATTTCGCACATTTCAAGTAAAGAAGTTTTTTGTCCTACAGAATATCTAGACATTTGTTGTAGCATCAAGTTTAGCGCTCTAACGTGTAACATACAAGTATTTCTTCGCTTTCAATATTTTATAAACATATATTTAAACTCACCCAATAAATGAATCAAGTGCAATACTGATCAAGTTTTCTGTATGTTATTTACCAACATCCGTTTTCCAAATATTCAAATAATTGATTATTCATTGAGAAATCAGTGGTAGACCGTACAAGTAAGATTGATTGATTGAATCATCTCCCTATCTCTTGTTTTATTTTGTAAGGGAGTAAAGTTGAAACCGTTATGAAGCTGTTATGTGTTGAAAATTGAGCTCACTGACAGACAATACGCTTTCCGAACAACACTTCATCGTATTCTCTGAAGATAGCTCGACAGACAATTTATCTTGTGTCTATTGCGTACATCTCTCCAAAGAGGTATTTCAATGAAATCATAAAAGCCTGCGAGGCCTTCGCATATTAGTACAATGACTCTTCAGCGGAGCTGTTATGGCTGTAAACCTCATTCTTATTATAACTTTGTACCGCCAACTTATACTGTGTAGAGTTCTATAGACGCCCGAAGTCAGTTACAGTCGACATAACAACAGTGTGATCGATCAAGGGAATCGTGCTGTTATTAATCACCAACATATATTAATCCGACAAAATAAAGTCAGCTACCACTAAAGTTGTCGTCAATGTTTCAACCTATTTAAAGTCAATTGAAATAATGATATACTCATTAAACAAGACCTAATATGTGGAAGTGTCACACGCGTTGATTCCAGTCACCTACTCGCCCGATCAGTACCTGGAATCATTTGAAAGATATGACACATTTTTCCAGACAATCAGACCACAGGAAACTTTCACTATTATAGAGTAGTAAACCAAAGTCTGGAAAGGAAGGAACCCAGATAATCGTTAAAGTATAGGATAAACAATGATTTCGTTTTAATTTTGTCAGAATGTGATTTCCTGAGTTTCCGTCCATGAGAGCATGTTCCTTTCGTATGATACCAAATAGGGCCATAGCACAAGCCCATATTTTAAATTTAAGATGAGATTATTAAGAAATGCCACATAAAATATACTGACAAATTCAAACGTCTTCAATTTGAATGAACGATTGATAGAAAAAAATCATAATTTATGGACATCTTTAGTATATGTATATGTGGAATTGTCGTTTGCGTTTATATGTAGGCTGTTGACTTTTGTCTAAATTTGTAATATTACTTTTCAAAATTGACTGGATTTGCACACTTATCGTAATTAAATTTTGATCTTCGATGATATACAGTATAATATAAAATATCAGAAAAATAGCTTTTAATTGTATACCTATAATTCCATGCGAAAGTTATTGACGCCAAACTACCAATTCGGTCGGGCAGCTTTCAATTGAAACCCGTACCCATTTTTTAGTTACATGTATAGCTGCAGTATACACTGTACTGTACATTCGATCTATGTGAAAGCACGAGGCAGCTATAAAAGTCATATACATGACCTGGACCCTACCTTGGCCCTATACCAATCGCCGATTTCATCCGCAATAATGCATATGTCATCCACTTCTAAATTCCGAATAGGTTTGGTCATTATCGATCCGGTCGGACTTCCTTTCTTCTTTTCGAATTGTTGACGAAACGATTGAAGCTTGGCCTGAAGTTCCTATGATAGATAAATACAAAGGATTAAATGTAGTCATATAATGACATCAAAAAACAGATTTGTATTTTCTTTATAATATTTTTGTATGTTTAATAAAATGTATCTTGATTTTGATACGAAGCAATAACATTGCAGCCTTTGTCGATATTTTGATCCATTCTACTAATACGTAAAATATTCCAGAAATTCTTCGCTTATAAAACGTTCTCAAGCGAAAGAACAACACATGTGCAGAAAGCTAAAACCTTTATGTTTGACGAGTTGATACATGTGTAAAATATTACCAGATGTCTATGTCTATGTCTATGTACAGTGTCCCTATAAGACGTAGGTTTCAATGGACAAATTTCTATCCTTGCAGGTTTTCAACACATTTTGTACAGTCAAACTTTCCTTCTGTTCCTCTGGTACTTGCACCTGCATCCATTTTCTAAATCTTTCTATGTACTGTATGTTAGAATTCGGACTGCATTTTTCTTATCAATTTGATCAACTTTCTTTCTTCTCCTACTCTATCTAGGACTTCTTCATTTGAAATGTGGTCTACCCAGGATATTCTGAGCATTCTTCGCAAAACCACATTTCAATGGTTTCAAACCGGCTTTCCATCTGTGATGATATCGTCCAACATTCACTTCCATACGTTAGAATGAAGTAGACATAACAGCGTAGAATTGATTTCCTTGTTCCAATCGCCATCTTCCTATCTCTCAATATACTCTCTCTAACTTCTGAAATGTCTCCTTTGACATGCTGATCCTTCGCTTGATTTCCGAGTCACATATGCCATCTTAAGTGATCAAGCTTCCTAGCTACGTAGTTAAAAGATTTCACTTGTTTAATGTTGACTTCATCAATTTTTAGCTCACATCCTTTTTCTTGCTTATCACCATCCATTCTGTCTTTTCGCAATTGGTCGTAAGGCCCTTCCTCTTCCACTACTTCGCCTAGAAGACGCAATCGTTTTTTGTATTTATTAATACAGAGTTAACGGCATAATCGCAAACATCGGTCGATTAGGAATAGGAGAATTGTGTTCACTCAGAGTTCATGAGGCCTCATGATTTGATCAAGAATGATACTGGGTTTCAAATGTCAAACTAGGTCAGCTATTGAAAAATGAGAAATTTTGTTATTCCTATCGGTTTATATTTTCAGAAAAAAATAAACCATACTTTGACAGATTACGTCTCAAGACAATGCCAATTGTAAGTGTTAAATTTGGACACCTGCATGGAATTTAATTTTACACACTGAAGCCTAAGACAAAAACAAAAATAGCAGAAATTCGTAAAGAAGTGGTAAACATTCTTGGATATTCCAGATCAAAAGTAAATAAATTCACTGGATATTGTTGGAGACGGCTTTCGGCGAAGGAAGTGGCGCTTGGCAAATATCCTACCGGTGGAAGAATGATAATACTGTCAATAGATATAACGAGGATTTGAGGCAAATTAATCTCGACTGTGTAGAAGAATAATTTTGTGTTTATATTGAAAAATAATAACTCTACCATAGACATACAATGAAACGTGTGAAATCATACATGAGAAGCCGCATGGAAGACAGAATGATCCGTGCTCGACTCAACATATCAACGGTTCAGAGAAGTTATCTGACCAGCAGACTCACTTCATTGCGCAAACGGGGATCGATGAGAAACACTGCGGCGGGGTTCTCAAGAAGCGTACTAACTACGGGTGACAAAAAGAGAGACAAGAACATGAAGAAGGACATAAAGACAATGTGCCTGGAGTTGGAGAGGCCGCAACTGTGGACTTGAAGAATCAATGCAATGGCAGGAGAAACCCCATTTTTGACTTTCATGATTTTTCACTTTCGGATAGAGAGGATGATGATATAACCACATTTATCATGTAATGTATCTATAGAATACTTGTGTATCGAGTCGTGTAATGTCTGCTGTGTGTTCCGGGTGTTAAATATAGTCGCCTAAGATATAAATATCATGGAAATGTTTGTCCTATCTCAATTTCATATCGATATATACGAAACTTCTGAGCAATCCTTTCATAGTCTCATAGGCGATGATTTCGATGATACCTATAGTTAATCTTTATCGACAACTTGTAGACCTTATCCAAATACCATATATTTTAAAGTTTAACACATATATTGCAAAATGCGTCATATGTATTGAAAACGTATTAAATACATTTCAATAGGTCAAATGTACAGTGTTGACAAAATACAGAATGAGGCGAATGTCATTTAAAGCATATATATATTCATAATTATCAAAACTTACTATTCAATATACTGAAATGTCAGAATGAAATATCTTTAATTTTATATAATGCTATATAATAATAATTCCCTGGAAATACAAAAACCCTTCATGTACCGACGTTCCGATCTTTCATATTCAATGCCGCTTCTAAAACAGGCGTTTTGAATACTTTAAATTTACTGTATGTCAACTTATTGTCAATACATTTGACAACTTTTGAACCACATATGACGCTGGACTGACTTCACGGCTTGCCCAATTATAATTATAGGGGTAACGGAACGCGTTGTTACCTACTGTCGTTTGGAGCTTTCAGAATGAATCATGCACTTGTTGAAATACTGTAAGTAATTTAAAATTTGTAAATGTATTTTGCTATCAATGTTGTTTGTTTACATTTAATCGATGGCATCAGCCTACCGCCGTGACTATGTTGAACTCTTTGCATTCTTTTCTAACTTTTAATTAAAACGATTGTCAATGTCGTCATTTCTAAATACTGCATGTGGTGTGGCAAGAAGTGTTGGCACCTCATAACTGGTAAGGCGACGAGAATCGTGCAGCCACAGTCGAGAAGGGCTCTCAGCGTAAACCAGACGGACATGGCAATAGCTTGTCATTTCCAGGAGATCTTCCACAGAAGACTGTCGACGTAAGAGGTTTTCAGCCTGGAAAAAATAAGTAAAATGCCAGTATCTCTATAAGTTGTCGGACTGTGTGAAAACCGAAATACCTGCTCTTCCGCTTCAGTACTGTACAAGCTCTTGCTTGAGGAGAGAAAAAAACAACGGAACATAAATAGAAAGGAAACCTTTTTGTGGAACTGCCACAGACGTATTCATGATGGTATCGCTCAGGGACTCAAACTATCTGAAAATGTTCTTGTAGAATATTGTGAAGATGTTCAGCGGGTTATATAAATTTACCACCTTTTCAGATGTTATTTTATCATCCTACTGTTTATTGTTCCACAAAGCGTTTACATATTTGATAGCGTTTCTTCTTGTTTTCTTCATCATTGATTCCCTAGTCTGAGTGGCCGTGGGTGCACCCAAAGGAATGTCTATCTCTTCCATCTGTCCCTGTCTTCACATCCGTACTAACAGTATACTCATATACTCTCCGCTCTAATCCTTCAAGTCATCACTCAAGGCTCTTTTTGGTCCACCTCTCTTTTCGTCAGTGAATCCTCTTGTCACTTTCTTTTTTGTATGTGATATAAAGCAATAATCTTTTTCGAAACTTGTAATTACCTCCTCACGCTGTCTGAAGTTGTATCCAATGTGGAGTTTAAATAAACTTTTCTGTTTTCAAAAACCATTTGCATCCAACTGACGATTGTGAACAAAAGGTTTTATAGTCACATTATGTAAGTAGTAATTTGGTACAACACGAAAAGGCTTGCCTTTGTCACCATCATTTAGGCTCGGGCCATCCATTTGCTTGGCATCCATTCGATGGTGAGCGCCAACATCTACCAAGCCACCGGATACTTGATTGTATCATTGTGAATATCATTCGGATTTAGAGGATTCACTTCCAAAATGTGCGCTGTCTGTAGTGCATAGTTGAACGCCATCTGTCTCTTCCTCTATATAAGCCATCAAATTTTGATTTATACGACAATGCCTGGTAACAAATGCATCCGCAATTACCTGCCTCCTCCTATTGGCAGCAGATCCATGCCAGACATGGTCATCTTGAAGGCTTGGTCCCACGATAGGAGGGGCAGTGTCAAATGCTATGCCGGATACAAACCATTCTCATTTAGCGAGAGTTCACCGAACTCTTCTTCAAATATTTTCGCCGATTTTCACAATAAACCGTAAGTTGTGTCTACCACTTGTCTATGATTGTAAAGTACAATGTCACCAATAGTGTTTAAGTTCGTTTTTCCAAAAGTCAAAACCAACTACAAATTTGTGGGCTAAAATAACACGACTTTTAACTCATCAAAGAGTCGCATTTTATAAAAATCCTCTGTAAATTTGCCGATCGCCTAAGTCAATATTTGAAGATCCATCAACCTCTTCTTCATAAATTTAAGGAGCGCGCATCTACTGTTAGGAAAAAATCTTCCTGTCATTTAGAATATGTCTTCAAGCAACTATTTGCAAAGTCCGTCAACTGATGGTTGTTTGCATTATTATTTTTCTTCTAATTTACAACTTGTTGATCGCAATGTTGCTTTATATTTGTTGTTGTGGACGTTTTCTATAATGATTGCTAGAACACAATATATAGTAAAAGATGATTTTAACATTTTTTTTAACAAGCATCTAAAAATGAAACGTCTTACTATACTGTATAGTCTTTAAGTGTTTAAAAAATAGTAAAGTGAAACGAGTTGATTTCAAATATGGTGAAGGTATATCATATTAGTCTATAATAAATTATGTTTCTTATTGTTAAACAATGAAATGATCAATAAATTCAATTCTAGTATAACATACAGTATATTCACATTTTTCAGTAAGAATAAAATGACCAAACTTGTCATAATTCCTAGTGTACATGTACAGTATGAATAAGCTGTTCAGGACTGCTCTAATTTCAGTACGTTATTTAACGTGATTTTGAGTGGTAGGCTGAATGGTGTCCATCCTTAAAAAACAAATTAAAATAAACTTACCTTAGATGTAACGGGGAACCGGATTAGAAGGAATTAACTTGTTTGGAAATGAGATTATTTCCAAGATGAATACGAAATATAGCATTGCTTTATAAAATCATATTTTCATTACTTAGTTTAGTTCAATTTTAATAGTTATCAATGCATCTGTATATAAAAATTAATTGTACTTTATATAATAATTAATACATAACAACTGTTATCATAAGATTAATAGTTGTATTTATCTGTCTTCCCGAAAGTTTAGCAAAAGTAATTTTTCAGCTTACAACTGAAACTAGCTTTTACATTTCGCTCATGCATTCAAACGCACATCAACTAGCGTAGACACGCGCGCCAAAACATGTAATTTAGCAGAAGGGTTAATTTTTATTTTCGGTTATGTTTTTGCAAACTGGCAACTATATAGCTGCTATAAACTGTACAAATAGACAAAATGCTAACCGAAACGTCAGATTAATAAAATCTTTTATTTTACATTATTGGAGATATCATATTTATTCATTCAAGGAAATCAAATTCCCCATTCAATTACTCATAAGCAAGTAGATATTGTCATACCTCTTTTGCGCGTGACATATCTTCGAAATTGAAACCCGGATTCGCCTTTTTAGGTAATCTGAAACAAATACCAAAATATTTCATATGTTAAATTTCGAAAAATGTATCCTTTCTATAAGAAAAAAGAGAACCAGAGCAGAATTTAATTCATCTTCGTAGTTTTGCCAGGCTCATATGAGTCCCAAGCTTTAAGTAAGAAGAAAATGAGAACTCAGACTAATTTTAACAAGTATAATCAAAATTTCACGACCAGTTGCGGATACAATATTTACTTTAAATGATTTATAACATTATCGAAAAGACTATGGTAACAAGGAATAACTTAACATTTATTAACATACTGCAGATAATAAGAGAAAGAAATCTACGTAAACTTTAGGACTTCATATGAGTCTGGCTAACCTACAGAGATGAATTTGAATTCTCCTCCTCTAGCTCTTATCTAAATGTGTTTCAGCGTAGAATAAACGAACTCCGGTGGAGGATAAAATCTATTTCTTCTCCGCTGGAGTGTGTTTTACTATAGATTAAACGAAAAAATATTCAACATATAGTGGACAAAACAAAACATACCGTGATAGATTTTAGAGTAAAAATCACTGTATATTAATTATACCTTTGAGTTACTTTTTACGTCGATAACTTGCAAGTCAATTACATTGATTAGTCATTGGAAGTGAAGTGGATTAAACTTATTTTTGTTAATTTGCTTAATTCAGTTTGTTTAAGACAAATGAACTTATTTTTGCATTAGATCAAGATTCTCAATTGACCTAATTGTATGCTTTTTAAATTCCTTTCATAAGAGCTAGTGTTATAACGATGTAAACTGTAATAGACCGCGCAGATGGGGGCAGAAGGGGCGGTCGCCCCCACACTTTTCTCACAAGTTACATTGTCGCCCCCTTCTTTGGAACATTAACGAAAATATACTGAAGCATGTTTTTTATTTTCTAAATAATGTAATATGCTAGTAGAATAATATAAGGGTAAGTAGTTAATCAATGTACCGTATGCATTTTTAAATTATTACTTAGAATTAAATGAGTAACCCTCTACTATAGTAGACTAATTCTATATTTATATTATAAAATAATTAATAAAAATTAAAAAACATATTTAAAACCAGGTAAAAACATACGATATTTAAAAAAACATCATATTGTTTTATTTTACTACTAATCAATTTGATAGTAATATACCTCGGAATTTATAAGTAAAATTAGTTACATTTCAAGACGTCATTTCTACTGTGGTTTATTTATGATTATACAGGTTTTAGGCCATTAGCCCCCCTTGGCTTCACCGCGATTTGATCTAAAATATTTCTCAGCATAAGTTTCCTCCCTGATTTTTTCTACAGTATCATCAAAATAAATCATTTACTTGAAATTTTGGTTGTTTCCTGTTATTTTATTGATTTATGTATCCCCTAGCAACGTCGGGTACCCCCGCTAGTTATAATATAAAAATTTAAAAGACAAAATCGTATCAGCTCATAATATAATATAATATAAATTGGCGGTTGAAGAAAAGTCTTCCTACTATGTCATCCCCCCAACACAGGTCAGGCTCTCTGGCAAATTATCGACATTTAAAAAAAAAGTTGACATATTTCCTCTTCGGGATGAAATGTTTCCATTACTAATTTAGAGACACAACACGAAATGTTTACATTGTAAATATAATCAATGAAATAGCCCATTGAAAAGCATTAATAATGAATATCAGGCATTATTTAGATAATCAAATAGTCTCATACGATTTTAAAATTCTTGAAGTATTGTGTTTTCCCGTTTGCGTCTTTATGCGGGGAATTCAGAAGAGACGCCGAACAATAAAATATTTCCACTAGGTTTTGGAGCTGAGCGAAGGTCTGTTAAATTCGATAGTATCAATAACAAAAAAGTGCTGTTGATAAATTCAGGGATTTAAAAAAGTCTGCATCAAATACTTATATTTGAATTATGACCTGCCGCCTCTGACCCAAAAAGAAAACTTACGACTCAGGACCAAATTAAAGGAAATGAAAGCACGTGATCCTTATCAAGACTTAAAGATATCGAAGGGAAAGCTGTTTGCGAACAATGTGGCAGTCAATGAATTTAACCTGAACAATCAATACCAGAATTTTTATATGTTGGGAATAGCAGTAAGTACTCATCTCTTCCTTCTATTTTTATTATTAATGGACGCTCAATTTTTCGTGAAATGGACGAACTTCACACTATACACGCTATGCACTCCTCTTCCATTATTGCCATTACCGAATCGTGGCTTCACGATTCCATTGATTCTTATTTCTTTCATATCAATGATTACACTTTTTACAGAAATGGCAGACCTTTACGCAAAGGAGGAGGCGTCTGTCTCTGGTGTAATAAACACCTTTCGCCCGAAGTACTAAGAACGAATCTCCTACCACACTCGGAACATATTGCACTCTATCTTCGTTCCATTGACTGTCTGTTTGTTCTTATTTATATTCCTCCCAATCTCAATTCCGCGATTACTACTGACATTGATGCTTTTCTCACTGATATTATTGATGCCCATTTATTGGTACATCCCATCTCCATTGTCATCGTATGTGGTGATTTTAATAGGCATGACACCAGTTCACTTGAGACTGATTTCTACTTGAGTAATGTTGTCACTCAACCCACTCGTAATCTCAATGTTTCGGACAAGGTCCTCATCTCAACTGACGTCACTCAATTATTCGCCGATCCCATCATCTTTCAATTTGAAAATTCGTTTCTCTAATGCCGATTCTTGTTTTACCTAATTTTCGAATTCATTTTGATTTCCCAAACCGTATCTCATACATAAGACCGAAGAGAAGCTTTGCATGGAAATCCTCCATCACAACGACGATATATCTCTTTAGAGGCTTTTTCAGCACTTCTTAGAGTTCTAGTAGACATATGTTTCCAAGTCTGAAAGTCACCCGACGATGTTGTTGTATAAATACACTTGTCGGCGCTTGTATTTCAATAGTTATCAATTGCTCTTTTATATGGTTGTATCCAACGACACATTTGCAGATCTCTTTCGAACAAATAAGCTATTATTTTTGTAATTGAAGTTATTTTTAGAAAGTCACGTTTGGGTCTGACGTACAGTACTACGCTCTGGTTGGCTGACCTATATATCGATTGATAACGTACTGTGCTCTGATTAGCTGACACTTTGGCAACACTTGTTGTCCTTGTGCCTATTGATTGTAAGAGAAAATCGTATTTTTACTCTTGAATGTGTCGTTTAATGTCTTTCCATCTGAAAGAAAGAAAATAAGTCATAGTTGTTATTATCTGATGCGAAGTAAGTATAACAGGTAGTAAAAGAAAACATGTAGCGCTTACGTCACAAATAGTGCCATTGAACTCACAGTAGCCTATTGGTAATAGTAATTTGCACACTTTATGCAATTTTCTTTTAAACAGGTACTTTTCTCTATGTAAAATTATTGATTTTGCTTGACAAATTTGAAACATTTCTGCATGTGGGTTTTCATTATTGTTATCAAATTTCTAAGTTAAAATTATTGTTAAAAATTATTTATCAACTACAAACTTCACTAATTTATATATTTAGAAAATTGTCTCGAAAGAACGGAACTCCGATTTTATCATCTGTCATTCTGATGAGATACCAACTCAAAAAACATGAAAATCTGTTTACGAAAGCAATGCAATGCTAGAACCTGGCTGACCTTGCTTGTCAAATTTCATTAGCATTCTGCCAACGAAAAAGAGTAGAGATGTCCTCATTTGAAAGAGTAAGCTTAATTAGAGCCTAGAAATGAAAATAGGAATGACAGTCGGTAGTCAGACACATCGCTCTGAGTCTGGTAGTATATAGAAATATCCCTAATCTGATTTGGATTAATTTTAATCCGCAGCTCATTGTGTAGGTATTAATTTTTGTAGTTGGAAAAATGGAAAACTTTACCAATATTTTATCCACGAGGAAAGAAATCATGAAATTTTGTATCATCCTTTTTTGTTCAAAATGGCTGTACAAAAACTATAGTATGACAG
Source organism: Nematoplana nigrocapitula (assembly GCA_032274565.1). Classification (NCBI taxonomy): domain Eukaryota; kingdom Metazoa; phylum Platyhelminthes; order Proseriata; family Nematoplanidae; genus Nematoplana; species Nematoplana nigrocapitula. The sequence goes on along the minus strand of JAUYWV010088932.1, from coordinate 905 downwards.
GGAATGAGCTTCAAAGTAGCTGTCATATTAATGTGCCAAAAACAAGTCAGTTCTGATAGAGGTCGACTGGTCAACACCAGGAAAACGAAAGTTGGCCAGAACATTAGAATTGATGATAACGATCTGGAAGAAATTGATGAATTTGTTCACTTCTGCTCCAAAGAGAAGTTTGATGATGGCTCAAAATGATGTGCAAAGAATGTCTAACATGTAAAAGAGTAACGTTGGTATCCAGTTTAAACTCAAGCCCCTGAATGCTACTCCGTTTTCTATCGCAACCATGGAAGTCAATCTTGGACGACTAGAAAAGAGAACAAAAAAGTGGATGCATTTGATATGTTTATTATCTGTAAGCTGGGTGGATAAAAGCGCAAATATATTGATTCTTTAGAATGTAGATTAAATCTATTTATTTTCCCAATTCAGAGCAATCTTTCGTTCTTAAATAGTTAAATCAAAGCTTTTCGATGTGACAAAAAATTTAAAGCCTATAGAACTAACTCTTAAGCTTTAGTAAGTCGTACATAAATCATTTGGCGTTTGTAAGAATTTCTATCCAAAGAGTAACAAGAATCATTTACGGGTTTATCTTGTGAAATAGTGTTGCCGATAATCTCAGTTATCCTATTTAATGCATTAAACGCCGAAGAAATCAAAAACAAACTGCATGCAGTATAATATTAGTTTTATCGATTATTAAAATATACTTGTACAGACTCTATACATTACATTACATTATCCCGTAGGTGTCTGTGACGGCCGTTGGGGCGCCATTTGCTCTAGCACAACACCTCGCCACCTTGATCTGTCCTGTGCGGTGGAGTTGCTGAGCAAGTGTTCGAAAAGGGCTCTCTTCTGCTGGAGTTCATTGGCAGGTTGCCGGCGAGGCTCCTCGCCCCGACATG
>JAUYWV010088921.1:3402-15231 GCA_032274565.1 Nematoplana nigrocapitula | reverse complement strand
AGGTCTCACACGAAACGTGTTCTGACAATTTTACCTAAGTAAGGGGGGGGGGTGATGACTCATCGGTCGGAAACGTGTTCGGGCGCGTGGGGTGTGTGTGATGAGTCATCGGTCGGAAACGTGTTCGGGTGCGTGGGGGTGGGGTTCGTCACGCTTCACTGGTTTGGCAGAGCGTGGCTATACTATACTACCCGCCTCTTTTAAAAATGATGCATACTGATAATCTTCTTCTTCTTCTTCACTCCACGCATTCCAGACCTCCATTACTCTATTTTTGCAATTTTGTTGGTTATTTAGGCGGAATTCCCGGTCTGGTTAAACTCCTCCAATCCAACAATGACGAACTGAAAGCGATTACTGCCTCCTGTCTGTGCAAAATATCCCAACACACTGAAGTCCGGGAGGCATTGTCCGCTGCGGCAGCCGGTCCAGTGCTAATAAAACTATTGAGTAAGTATTGCTCTTCTCAACTAGTTGATTGATTAAATGAGACATATCGTGTGAAAACTTCAAAAGTGTGTAATATAATTCTGTTGCACAACACTCATGTCAACAATTTCGCTTACATTTGTGTTAACTTGTGTTAGTTCTATGATTATTTTACTACTCTACTTAAATTACTAATTTTAATTATCTTGAATTTAAAAATAAAATAATTTACTAAAACGGAAATTACTATTATTATGAATAAAATAAAATTAAGATTTTAATAAATTTAAATCAATGTAAATTAGAGCATAATCTTCTCATGAAATATAGTAGAATTGAAATTCTAATCCGTATATTATTCTGAGCCTAAATTTCTTCTAATCTGAACTTTATCTATCGCATTCCTCTAAGCCGATGATGATTTTCTATAAATGCTCCCTGTGTCATAAATATAATTGGAACTAACCTCCTTGCGGAGTTAACGCCTAGGGATGAGTGTTGAAGATTGGGATAAAATACATGTCAAAATTGTAATACTTTCAACGATCTCACATTAACAGCGGTGTTAAGTGTTAGATTTTGCTAAAAAATATATAGTTTACTGCTGTTAACACCGGAATGAGATTTTCATTTTGCGGAGGTGTTAGCACTAACACTAATCGGTTTTAACTCCAGATTTAACTCACCCTATATGCTTGGCAAAACCATCAAGAAAAAAATGGTTGATTTGTTAAATTAATACTGAGATTGACAGAAACACGCGTCCTTTATTTCCCCAGTGTACTGTTTTAGCTTGCAGTCTTCGGGTAATTATCATTTGCAGGCATATGTTACTGTAGGTTTGTCAGGGTTTAGGTCTTGTTTTCCGTTAAAAAAGTTTTCGTATTACTGCATTGTCGTGCAATGAATTTTTGAAGCAGGTGCTCTATGTTTGTTGTACGCGAATTTCTTCGCGCAATTTGAGTTACACTGCATGTATTTAGAAAAAATGATATAAACAGAACTGCGATGAATCCTGCTACTAACTCACCTGCTGCGAATGTATTACTAATGGTAGATGAATAGTTTGTTTATACAATAACCAAGCTTATCACATAGTGATATTTTAATCATTAAGTGATCGCCAGAAGGCATTACTAAATGCATGATTCCCTCTATTATGTTTAGCTATTGTCATGGTGTATAAGTTTTTTAAAGGAGTAAGGATTTTGTTTTACTTAAACACTACTGATAACCGCAGAATCTATCAGTAGTATAAGGACTAATGTACAACTTTATTCCAGAATTATTCTATATTTTCTGTATAGAATTCGTTCAAATTACTCGTAAGTTGTACTTGAAAGATAGATAGTTTTCATTTTTTATATAGTTTATTTTTTATAAATAGTCTGCATAACTTTAGCGGTTATGTTAGCAAAGTTACGTTCGGTTGATGTATTTCTGAGTTGTTCCACCGAAATAGCCTGTATGATGTGTATTTCATTTAAAATTATAATTAAACTGTGATCTTATAGATAGATAATTTGAGAGAGTGCTGCCACCAACATTTGTTTCATCATCAGGATTAAAAGTAGCACAAATATTTTATGCGAATTTTTCTTTATAAACTTAGTATACTTCTTTGGTTATTTTTGTGTGCTTTGTTAATTAGAATATTTAGTGATATTGTCGTGTTGGTTGCATTAGATGTATGCAGGGCAATCCACGGCATTGCATAATTGCTATTATAGTTGTTGTTGTACTGTAAGTGACCCAACCTCACAGCCAGACGCGATCGGGGTCCGCCACCCAACTCCTCGGGCCAGTCCAGCTTGGCCCCTCACTGTTTAAGCAGCCCCATAGGCTCCATAGGCGTGTGGTTTGTGTTTGTGTGTTTATGAGTGCAAGAGAAGAGGTGTGTTGTGTTGTGCGGATGTATTTTGCAGAGTGGGCAGTGAGGCGAAGTGTGCACTGAGTGTTTTGTTGTCTGTGCGTTGTGTGAAATCGTCGCTTACAATTATTGTGTGGATTGTTTTCATGTTTTTCTTGATTGTTTCGTATGTTGTTTTGTGCAGATGATGTAATACGTTGGTTGTGGAAAACTTTTTATTTTTGGAGTCTGTCTGACTTTGGTTCTTGTTTGAAGTGATGTAGTGGATGCGTTGGGTGTTGTGCCAATTGTCGTGTTTGTGATGTGTGACAGTTTGAGATGATGCTCAAGGGATAGCACCCGACACTCATGTTTGTATCTTGTGTGTATTCTGTTGCTATTCTGATGAGTGCTTTATTGCTTTTTCTGTACTGTTTGTAGTTTTTAGATGTTTGAGTTTGATATTGATGGTGGATGCGTATTCGAGCAGTGGTCTGGTGATTGCTTTGCTTTTATGTGTTTGTGATTGTTTCTTTGTCTCGTCCCCATCTGGTTGCGGTGAGTGCTTTGAGGATGGGATTGTGTTCTTTGCTTTGGTATGTATTTGTATTATATGTTCTGAATATGTATGTGAGTTGCAATTAGTCTTCTACTAAATGATTTAGTCCCAAATTCTTAGGAATTGCGATACTTCGAACAGAAAAGTAGGCAGTGTTTTTCGTAATTTCGAAATCTGGTCATAGCATATTAGAGAAATAATCCAGCCTATTTGCCACCGAAGCCAGTATATTATCAACAAAAATTAACGCTAACAGCGACGGTAGGGGCCACTGTCTGGCGTTAGCATCTTTCGGGTATTCCATATTCGCCGTGAAATAAAAACAAAACGCTGAATTTAAAGAAAAGTTGGGAATTATAACGATTAGATCTATTTTTTGTGAAGCACAAATGCGTTATCCGCATTACCCTCCACTACATCCCTATCTGTATTGTCTGACTTGGTTGTAAAGGTCATTCATTATTTTCTGAACAAATCGAACGGGCAAAGAGGTGACTGAGTCAAAATATGCTTTATTTAGTCAATCAGACTATCTGGTATATTGTATTTTTTGACTTCATATATATTGATGATTTTTGTGTAAATACTTTCAATCTTACCAACTCGCTCTTCGGGATCAGATGATAGATTGAAGAATCCTTTACCGGTGTATTTTAGAGAGTCTATAGTGTCTCATGTGAAATAAGCAATTTTCCAAGCCAAATTAATAACATGATCGGAAAACTGTTTGATATACAGCTTCAACCACACGACGAATTTTAAAATCATAACATTTATAGATAATAAATCTCAGAGCATAACTATATAAGTCCAAACATGTTTTAATAAGACATTATTCGACTGCTCATTTATGTTCTTTAATACGATAACTCAGATCTTTATTCGTTTCCTCCAACATAAACATTTGTCACAAGCATTAAAATTCTATAGTGCAGTAAACACCAGATGATAAAGGAAGGGCTGGGTGCATTAACAACCAAGTTAGATGTTAATTTATTGGGATAATTGAAAAACAGGGGCTGCATTATAAAGAGAATGAGATCGCTTCTTATAGGAGAGGTTGTCCAGAAAAGGCATATAAGGGGGACACAGTCTGATTTTTGAAGAAATTGTAAAATCAATAGAAAGATTGTAAAAGGCGGGGGTGTTGAAAATCTTTGTTTAAAACAGATTAATGGTAAACTGATTTAAGAAGAGACCGTTTGATGTCGAAAATTTCAACATCCAGAGTGCAAAGAGTGCAAACTTTTAGAGCACGAAGAATGAAAAACTGGATCATTGATTTTTGTTCTTATCGAATGAAAATATAAAATAAAAATAGCAATTAGAGCGCGTAGATTTTCAAAAGACTTAAAATTTTATCAATATATATAAAAATAACGATTTTAAAATTTGTCTTGTGGTTGAAGATGCATGCATTCGCGAGTATGAATAATCAATTTTCAGATCATGTTTTTAATTTGGTTACAGGGTTTTTCAATTTGGATTCAAACATTGATTACTGAGATCGATTCCTGCCCTTGAACGTGATGGAGTAATCCATTATTGTCAACTGCACTCTTATTTGTATAATTATGACTTTATTCTCGAGCGGTGTCAAAAGTCTGTACAGCATGCATTATTGTCGGTTTTCGGTTTTCCGATCTGTTATAGTGGCATTTCGGTTATTATGTGACTTTTTAATTCAGAGTATTGGAATTAGTCATTACGTACTCTATGGTAGTCGTTTTCTTGCCTCACTTTCTCGCTCTGCAGGCAGTCCCGTGGCTGTGGTTCAATCGCGCGCCTCCATTGTTCTGAGCGACATCGCCTGCGTGGCCAACAATCAGCACCAGATCGCCGAGTTGGGCGGCATTCCGCCGCTGATCCGAATGCTCGAGTCGGATTTGGAGGACGTCCTGGCCAACGCCGTCAACGCCATACGCGTCCTGTGCACGGGCAATTCGGATAACCAGAATCTCGTGGCAGCGCAGGGGGTGGCTGTGAAGCATCTGGTGGAATTCCTGTCAACCAATTCGGGTGCAGTCATGCGTATATTCACATATGGCTCTCATGCAGCCGCCTTCTCGTGGCGGGGGTGTCTTTCTACGGAAGATAAAGTGCTGTATTTGCATGGGACTTCCTATGATTTCTTTCTCATCTGTCGTTCCTCATATTTCCCCTTTCTCTCTTTTCATTATTCATGTCTCTTTTTCTCTCTCTTTTCCCTCCGCGAGTTCGGGGCGCCGACGCGTACCGTCAACCATAAATTACAACAATGGCAATATCCAACACAGAAAATATCACTCGTAGACTGCTTTTGCCAGTTTCCCCCGTATTTTACCTCATTCTTTTTTATTATTTTAGAGGTTCTCCAAGCAGCCTCAAGCGCCGCAATTGCGGCCCTTGTTGGGGGAAACCGGGCCATTCAAGACGCTGTTGTCTCTGAAGGAGCGATTGGGTAAAAGACGCCTACAGTACCTATTTATTTTCTGACGTATTAGAGGTGTGGATTTCTTGTTGTTGTTCACCGGTATCTCGTCAGGGGATCCGGAGCTCACTCAAATACGAGTGCAGCGACACGAATTCATTTTAGAGTTCCGTGCCGGCAGATACATGTAACTTGGGTTTAGATGGTATTCCAGATGAGGCTGTGTAACAGCCGCTCAAGCGATACCTAAACGTTCTACAGCATTATGGGCCTCAGAAGGGTGATCGCAATTTAACCAGAATGTCCAACTTTCACAGAACACCACACATTTGCCCAAGACTGACCAAAATGTCCCAGACTCAGGTGGTCCCCAAGAATACAGTGTACGTAGAGGCACTGTAGGTTACACGATTGTCCTCAGGAGAAGTGATGAAGTGAGGTGACGGATAGACTCTGCAGGTATTTACGAACCCACTCAATCACAATCTCAAATATGTTTTACATATACTCCACAACAATGCAAACATGTTCGACTGCTATCATAACAGCACCAACGACGGCCAAAGAGCTCCTGCAAAACATCATGTAATATTGTCTATTTGGTTATCAAGGGATATATTATTAGTAACCTTGAACAGCCGAAAACATTGCAGCATCAGTTGTAACATTTGGCGATTGATAAGAGTGTCTCGTATATAACTGACGTATCTGTGCTTTGGTCATGAACCTTTAGCTGAATCAAATAAATTATCATTCTCGGTCTTCTTCTCACTTGTTCTCCTCAACTTTCCTTCAGTGTTCCCACTTGTCACTTTTACGACATTGGTGAAATAATCTAACCTACTACTTATCCATGTTTCGCCAGTCTTTAAGTACTGACTTTTCTTTTTTGCCATCTGATGTTGAGTATAGTCATCTGTAACATTTCATTTTTTAAAAAACTGTGGCAATGTTTCTACCTTTGCTCATTAACTTTCTTTTATTGCGGTATCCTCTATGCAGCGGTTCCAAGTCACGGCCCTTCTGATGATGTCCGATCTACCCTCATTAGTTTCTTCAAATTTCATTTTCTACTGGCATCTGTTTAGTCCTTCCAAAGAACATTAAATGACCGAAATAGATGTCACTTTTTATCTTCCTATTTTTCCTGATTTGCCACAAATTGAATATGTATTTTTCAGTAAAATTCAAATCTGCTATTGTTTTGCCTGATAACTCTCTCCTTGTTTGTGGACATATCTGACGACTAATCAGACCGATTCCTGTTTCAGATCGTTAGTCGACCTGATTCGTGGTAGAACCAACATGACCGTTCAAGTGAAAGCGGCCAGCGCAGTGGAGGCTTTGGCCGAGGAAAATCGGGACAGTCAGAGAGCCTTTCTTGCACTGGACGCACATCTTGCTTTGCTCAAACTGCTCAAGGTAGGTAGGATCGATAGATGATTTTTTATTGTACATTGACTGCTTTAACTTTTCCCTTATATGTTGGACTCTATAATATAAGTACCAAGTGAATCTGAAATGTTTAGATTTTTAAACTCTTGGATAGGTTTAAGAAGTTGACAATTCTGTAAATATAAATAAATATTTTAAAAAATATTGTCAGTGACAGCATACTTTCATTTTGGCTAAAGAAATTAACACACGTATCGTTCAATTTTTCAACATTTAATTGTGCAGTCGTCAAAAAGGCTGGTATTAAAATCACTGAAAGGATCTTCAGTATACTCAAATCGACAAACTTAACAAAAATATAAATTAAAAAATTGCATGACATTTTTTAAAAATAGCGACATTTATAATTGCATTTATATACATATGTTCATGTGGTTAGCGTAGATTGAACGGATTGGAATATTTTTTAATCATATGCATTTCTTTTCTACAGATTGAAATTTAGTTCAAGCATAACTGTATTTAATTAAAATAGATTTAGAAATTATTAGTGTGTTCTAACATTTTTTTTAAATTTATGGATTCTACTTTTTTCAGTGGCGTGTATTGAAGATAATCTAGACTGCGAAATTAACTAACAATAATAGTAGATTAAACAATATTTTGCTGTAGAAAAAATACGGGATCATCAGTTTATACAAACAATGGTTTCATTTTACGTAACTATTTAGAACTTTTATAGTTTGCACTATTGTAATGAACAGAAAGATAATTTTGTTTCAGTTATATCACGCTGTAGCTTAGGTTTCTAATAGTAACAAAAAAGTAGACAAAAAATTATTTCTCATTGCTGAAATGCGTAAGGCTGGCATAAAATGTCTTCTAAACACCACTAGTTTACTTGCGTTTAACGTTACGATTGTGATATAAATTCTAATCTTTTTAATATTAATTACACATATTATTATAGTAGGTTATATTATTTTAAACAACTCTTTTGACTTCTTTTCAGATTAGTCCACTGAAGGTACCGCTTTATTAACTTATTAATACGTACTGGTAAATGGTTTCTTTCAGTAAACCTTTGTGACTTTAAAGCTAATATAATAGGCTATAGTATATCCATAATACAAAATTTACATTTTTGATAATAATACATATGTTGAATGCGTTATACTTGTATGAGATTTCCCATGGGTATACCTGATCTATCATCGATCATGGTACGAAAAGAATGATTTACTAGCCACGTTTTTTATTTTTAGATTTTTAAAACTTTTCTATTTGGTATAAATTTTACTGCTTTTTTAGATATTGACATTTCACACAAGCGCATTTGCTGAAATATCAAATTGTTAATTTACCTAGAAATTGTCAGTGATAACTAACTTTAGAATATTTATTTATAGCTGTATCATGTTATGCGTTTTTTATAAGTAGGGATATAAGTAATACCTGACGAAAATAACATAATCGTATAATGAAAGCATTTTTCTGCCAAATAATTTCGCTGCTATTTTTAAAACTGAAAATCGTCGCTTCTGATTGGCCGAAAGAGCATTCAATCAAATTACGTGTACATCCTATCTCTTGATATTGTCGTGTTTACTCTAGATAATACATTTCAAACCTTTTTGATTGAAATAAATTCTGAAAACATAACTACCAGATTTGGCGAGAGAAGTATTAAATGAAGCGGGCGAAATCTGTAGCTCAGGCTTTTCGAATTTATTTTAATGGATTGTTTAAATTTTTATTTTTATTGACTATAAAATGTATCTATACCCACGGTTTTACATTTTCAGAAACAATTTGATTAAATGATACCTTTGGGAAGGCACATGTAATCTTTAGAAATATATCACAATTTTGATAAAACTCTTATTTTTTCGTATCCAGTTACAATCAAGCTGAGATAATATACAATATTTCACACTAAAATGAGCTACAACGAATGTATTAGTGAGGTTTTTTTCAACACGTGTTGTGCCATAGTGAGTGATGTTGAATGAATGGAAGAACAAGAATAAAAGACATGCTAACATTGTGTGAAATTTTCTTCCAATTTACCACAGAATTAAAAAAAATATTTCTCGGCCGGACTCCGGCCGAGACCTAAGTTCTACGCATAAAGGAGAAGCGGTAACATTGAGGACAATTTTGACGCATAGCAATATTTTTGGTGACTCGTTCGTTTCAATTGATTTCAATGCAAATTCACGTAATTTCAAAGAGGCAAAACTACATAAAATATAACACATATAAATAAAAAATATATTAAAATGTGCGTCTGGACTGGATGAGAGCTACAATAATATATAAAACATAACTTAAATAATAATAAAAGTTTTCCCGATAACGACTTTACCTAGTTTTTATAACTCGCTGCTAAACTCCACAGTCGCAGCGAGTGAGTGAGGCGAGCGAAATCAGACAGGTAAAAATGTTAACTGGCGTCTATTTCAAAAGCTAGTTCTAATAGTTATATATCTATTAGCTCACTGGCCGGCCGAGAGGCTTCTGACATAGTCAGACCCCTTTCATATTTTATTAATAGTCGCAGTGAATAATCAAATTGAATGCTGATTTTATTTCTCTTGGACGGTGCTTTGCCTGAGTTTTGCTAGTTTACAAATCGACTAGAAGAGCTTTGGAAGGTACAACATCACGTCTGTAACTATATCAACGCGTAGTGCAGCGTTGTTTGTTTTCTCCTTGAGGTTAGATCGCTGGTGTGCTTGCTGATGAGACTGTGTGCAAAACAGCGCTCTGTTCAGAGGTCTCCTACTTTGCTGACTACTAAGACGTCGTCGTCGTGTGTCCATCAGCTCGGATGCCGTTCCCTGGTGACTCTAGACACGACATCTGCACACTGCTCACGATTCATGGCCAAACTGTTAAGCGCTGTTCCTCTGAGGCCTGCCTGTGGTTTTATGTATGTCATCGATCCATCTTGTTTAAGGGCCTTCCTCTTCTCCGTAAACTTTGAACTTAACCTTATATGAACAGCTTTTTTAGATTGTTACCATATTGTTACCATATCTCATTTGATGTGTCCAAAATATTGAAGTTTTCTTTTCTGTCGATGTTTTCAGGCTTTGATGTTGATCGATTTGCTCAAGGATATTTTTATTTGTTTTTTATCCTTCCATGTAATGCCCATCATACGTCGCCAACACCATAATTCAATTTTATTATAATGTGTCAGCGTCCAGCTCTCACATCCAAATCAAGCGATACTGAAGACTAAAGAGTTCATCAAGAGTATTTTCGTATTTTTGGTAATGTCGTGACTCTTACAAATCTTCATCAGATCCATCACCGTCGTTTTTGCCATTGCTAGCCTGTATTGGACTTTTACAGCACATCCACCATTATTAGTAATGTGCGAACCAATGAATTTGAAGGATTTTATAATTTCAATAATATAATTTCCTGGTTTATTTTCTGGATCTTAGTCTTCACCGGCAACCATTACCTTGGTCTTACCAAGTATTCTGTATGTAGTATTGTTGTCGGTGAGGTTACTTCATTAGGGCTTTCTCGTCTTGACGTTGACTGTATGATTCTAATAGTGTCCCTATAAACCTTCCAATTGTTTCCTCTATATATTCTTTCTTATGTAACCACGCGCTCGCCTCAATCTTTCCTTGGGTAACTGGACTACCTGACGCAGAATCCCATCACGATAGACAAAATACTTCAAAACATAAAATACGATCATAAGCACCAACGATAAGCGATTCGTGTATACAGTATTATCCCATTATTTAACGGCTGCGCATGTGCATTGTCTTCGAAATTTATGTTTTCTGAGTAAGATATTCCAAAAAATGTTTTTCAGAAAGATATCAACCTATCTACATACAGTACGATAGACAACCGGTTTAACAGGTGTGATTTCCAGACATCTTCTTAGAAAGGGTTTATTGAAAGCAGGGCGTAAAGAAAAGTCCTTACTTATGATCATCAGATACACAATAGGTTTTACTGCATTGTAGAAAGTCACAATGCTAAGAAACTGACAAAATGGTTATTTACAGCATATTCTAATGAACTACTTAAAAGTTGTCTATTGACAAAGTAAAGGTTAACTTAAATGCTACTTATAGTAGTATAAATAATTTCACTTAATTTAAACATTTCATCTGTAAACACTTGCTTGAGTATGAAGATAAATAACAGAGCAAAAATTAACTTTGACATAATTTATTCGGACATGTTTCGGGATTATTTCCCATCATCAGCAGTACAATACATTTACATGATTACAAAACGAAAGAGATTTGAATCAAACGCTAAAACCAATAAAAACTAATTAAAACAAAACCTAATCATACACCTTTAACAGGAAAGATGCCCCATTATAAGCCAAGGCAGTATACAAGGAAGGCTTGTTGTCCTTAATGTATGACGCCTCCTTCACAGCTAGTTCGTTTGATTTTGAACTTTAATTCTGTTGCTCCACTGTCTTGGAAAAGTGGCCTTGTACATTGCTTGGTCTCTCGTGCTTATAGACTTTCCTCATCTTGGTGTTCTAAAAAATATTTTTGTATCATATGCTTATCAGGTATCTTTTTTCAATGAAGGTGTGTCAATGTTTCTGAATAATCTTTTCATGGCTAATTGTATTACCAAAGAGAAGTCTAATGTATTTTTTTGCTCTTCCGTATTTTGGGTTTCCATCAACTACTCTGGCAAAGAAGTTGAAGAAGTTGGTCCGGTTTGCTGGTCAGGATGTCCGGATTGTGTTCACTACTCTCAAGGTGGGATCTTCTTATTTTGTGAATAAGGATCCTACACCTAAGACCCTCAAATCCAATGTGGTTTATAAGTTTTCCTGTGTGGTTGACCCACACACAATTTACATAGGTCGAACCAAACGCCACTTGGGTGAGAGAATTGGTGAGCACTTTAAGGGCCATAGTGCTGTTTTCAGTCACCTTCAATTGTGTGAGGCGTGTCGAACAAATGGGGACAATGGATGCGTCATCATGGACAGTGTGAGATCGGAATTCGAACTAGCTGTGAAGTAGGCGTTATACATTAAGGACAACAAGCCTTTCTTGAACACTGTCTTGGCTTATAATGGGGCATCTTTTCTGTTAAAGGTGTATGATTAGGTTTTGTTTTAATTAGTTTTTATTCGTTTTTAGGGTTTGATTCAAATCTCTTTCGTTTTGTAAT
>JAUYWV010088910.1:0-15237 GCA_032274565.1 Nematoplana nigrocapitula | reverse complement strand
GGAAAGAGGGTAATCTTCCAATGGGTACCAGCCCACTGTGGGATTGACCGCAACGAGAGGGCAGATCGGCTAGCAGATGAGGGAGGAAGACATAAACAGAATACCCCGGTTGATTACAGAGCAGCGAAAGTGGGCATAAAGCAGTACACAATGAGGAAGAGAGAGAACATAGAAGAAAATGTGAGGTGGATGGAATGAAGAAAGAACAGAGCCTGATGACCAGGAGGGAGGAAATAATGCTTGTGCAAATAAGAACGGGGCACTGGTATCAGCTAGACAGCTACAACAGGAAGATCGGGTTGGAAGGCAGCGACATCTGCCGAAGATGCGGAGAGGAGATGGGAGACCTCGAACCCTACTCTGGAGATGCCCGCTGCTGACTACTGCGATGGTGACGTGTTTTTACCAACACCAGACTGAGAAACGGTCATGGAACACGACGTGTTGAGGTTCCTGCGCATGTCCAGATGCTGGATAGCAGCTGCTGAGCTGCTCAAAGTGGCGAAAATGGAAGAAGAAGAAGTAGCATTTAAGCAACAATCATGAAACACCACCTCAGGTGATCAGGCCATGTGGCCTGTATGGACAAAATGAGGCTCCCAAAGAAAATGCTCTTCAGCGAGCTCAGCTCAGGAAAATGCCCCGACAGATGCCCATTATGACGATACAAAGACCAACTAAAGTGCACACTCAAGGCAACAAACATCAACCCCAAGACCTGGGAGGCAACAGCGAATCAACAACAAAGGGTGGAATGTCATCAAAACAGGGACTGTATCTTTTGAAGATAGCAGGAGAGCTGAACTGGATGCCAAGTGACAACAAAGAAAGGAGAAGACTACTCATCAAGACCACCACTGCCTATTCTATTTAGAGCACGAATTGGACTGCTCAGCCATCAATGTGCCCACCACTGAACAAAATGAAAATAATTCTCGAACATGAGAAACAGCTGCCGATGATGACGATACATACCCTATATAGCATTATGCAACATTTATACAAAATAAAACACACTTAGTTTATGAGCTCAATTAAGTAGTTCATTTTTGACAATAATTGTTAAATGTCCAGTATCTATAACCTACAATACCTATTATAGTATGCAACGATTGCTACCAAAATGAAATACTGACAATGTGGATTTGACACTAATTATGTGAAGTTAAATATTCTCAATCATAGCATTAAATTGTAGATGCTGAGGATATTTTGTAGAAAAAATATCAACAATTTTCTCTTGACTTTATTGCTTCATAGTTCATGCTTGCTCTCGAATATGTATATTGTATAGAGCTTGTGCAAAGCATTAGCACTACGTTTTCATTTGCAACTAGTTGCTAGGATTATACAATAATTTTTTTAAATCTAAAAACGTTTGCGAAAAGTTCTTCATCACATTCTTTTAACGCTTCCTCTGTGGACTATCATTGCAGGATATTATTTGAGAAGTGTGTTTTAGAATTGACACTTCCATTGAAACAGTTCTTAAGGGAACAAATCCCCAGATGGCAAGTTTAATGATTAAAATTTGACAACATTGTCAACAGGTGGTGCTCCCAACTCGTAAAGAATAAATGGTACAAGCCCTAAAAGTTTAGAGAAGAGAATAGCAAGGTCAGAAAATTGACTCTTCAACTTTAAGTTTATGTGATTAGTGAAGGGAATGGCGAAGTTGAGTCTATAATACTTTTCAGGGGTAGCAGCAGAAGCATTGTTGCGCATTGTTTGATGGCCATCAGTCCTTGGCATTGTTGGTTCAGTGTTGATGAATTGTGCCATTCATTCGACGTAGGAGTAGAAAATTCTTGGTCCATTTCTTTGAGATATCTTGAAAAACAAATTTCACCTTAGCAATTTTGTGGTATTTCATGATGATATCCACGGTGCAGCCTTGTAATTTCATAGTTATTCCTTCCAAATGTGACAGAAATTGGTTCACAGTCAAGAAACATATGATGAAGTCAAAACATATAAGACTAGTCAGCAGTAAATTGGCATTGTCTCTGGATGTTGTATCCCATGTAACTTTGGAGAAATCCTCTCCACAGCATGCCTCTTTGTTTGCACCATGTGCAATGTACTCCAAAGTGATAATTCCATAGTTGTATGCTTGATAAATGTGTATATGTACGAGTTATGCAGTAAAAACCACCTTGTTCTGCACAGGTCAATGAGACCTTTCCTAAGTCTGGAAATGTCTGGCAACACCTTCATGATAATTGATAGCAAAATACCTTCACACTTAGAACTCGCAAGCAAAAACAGACAGCAGCTCTCCAGTTTGGTGATGGTATTTCTCGTATTTGGCAGGGACCACGAATGGACTATAACGAGATTCAAGCAAATGCACACTGCAAAGGACATATACATGCTGCTGGAATGGGAGCAGGCAGTACCCCCATCAAAAGAGATGGGGCTTCCACAAATATGAGGTCACTACCATGGGGTCCTCTCAGCACTGATGAAGGCGGGACCCTGACCCAAATGTGAGCAGTCAAAGGTTTAGGTGAGCAGGGAATACCTGGAGCCAGTGCTTCAGAGTCTGCTCATCCTCTCCACAGGATGTCTGATTCAAATCTGGTTCTAAACTTGCTCTTATTTTTTAAGGCAAAATATTTTAAATGCAACTTCTGTTATCTTCAAAATATTGCTTGTGATGCCAAATTGTTGCTGCAGAGAAAAGAGAAGTTG
This sequence comes from Nematoplana nigrocapitula, assembly GCA_032274565.1. NCBI lineage: Eukaryota > Metazoa > Platyhelminthes > Proseriata > Nematoplanidae > Nematoplana > Nematoplana nigrocapitula. The sequence continues at coordinate 12,543 of JAUYWV010088910.1, read as the reverse complement.
AGGCGTAATTGTAGGAACAGCTTTATTACCTGTTATAGACTAAACACTGTATTTATACTGTCAGGTGGCAAACAGTCTCTTTCTGAACATTGTTTGCAGGGTGAACTGTCAAGCCAGCCAATTACACATGAACTAACTTTGAGTTTTTTTGGGTATAAATACCAGGTCTCCCTCATGCATGAGATTTGCAACAAGGTGCCTGCAACACTGTTTCCCCTCAGAAGAATCGCTTTTTATCTAGTATGAGTTTATTTCCTTGGCTATGTCACTGCTGAGATTTCATTTTTCAGAGACCTTATGTCAATTCAAGAATGGCTTGTTCAAAAAGACACCCTTATCATTTATATTTTTCACAAACAATGTTCATGGCCCACAAGCACAAACTATCCATTGCCTAGCAAATGCCATCAAAGCCTCCACGGAAAATCCATTCTGTTTGTGTAGGCTTTGATGAACACAGTTCTTTGTAATGATTTTCAATATGGTGCGCCTTTTCTGGTAGTCTTATATTGCAGAGACATTTGATTTGATAATATCATCAATTGATCGATGAACAATGCCACTAATATCAAAACAGTTTTGGGCTTCTTCGGGAACCACAGAATGTCTAGTAAAAGGTGCTGTTGAGGAGACCGAAGTGGCAGCTGTAAGAGAATTAAGAGTAGGGCTAGTTGTTTCTATTTTCTTTGTCTGCTTTTTCTCTTAAATTACTATCACTTTGTCAACTTTATAATTTCAATGTAATCCATTTTCCAAGACTGCTTGTATAATCATTAGTTAACAAATTAAACAACAGTTTTGAAAAATAATTTGATTATTTGTCTTTATTAATGATTGATTGTTCTGGAATTCTGCAGTATGTTTTATGATTAGTTTTTTTACGAAAATGTGACAGTTTGTTGGAATGCACATATGCTGAGCTTATTTTTCTTGCTGGGTTCCAACTAGGGCTGCAGATTCTATTATGTCATTAATGCTATCCATGTTTGAGGACAGCAGAGTTGCTTGTAATGCCAGCCTTGGATGAACAAAGTTGTCTTACTTACATCTTGTGCTTTGAAATAGCTCCTTATTTTGAAGATTATTAATAGATAAATTGAAGAAGGCATCAGTTATTTGTTGCCATGTTTGATGGAGTCAAATGTTGAGATTCGCTAAAGAAGAAGCTCAATGCTCGGGCTATGCTGGATGCTGCAATGAAATGAAGAAAAGATATTAAAATGCATCTTTTTAATCATTTTTATTTGTTTTGCTTTTTTGACACGTGCTAATATATTCCATTGATTTTAATTTACAATGTCTCTTATTTAAAAAAATACCCAAAATTTGGCCAATATATATGATTTTTTAAGCTGCATTGTGTGGTCACCCTGGTTACATTAAATGTTGATCATCCATAAGTGTTCAATTTTTCTGGCAAGTTATAAATACATTCATGCACTTCATTGACCGTTTTCAAATTTTTGAAATGCAAATGTTTTTACTCCATTGACTTTGTGTTACAATATGTGTTAACCCTCATTGTTTTAGTCTCAATGACGATCATGAATAACAGTTTTGATGAAGATCTCCTTCTCAGTGGGCCTCCACGTGGAGACATTCATTTCACCGCCGAGGAAGAGCTCAGACTGCTCGAAGGAGGAGATGATGTAGCCGGTAAGATTAACATGGTATATCATTTTCTCAGTTTCTCCAGTTTACTCATTGTTTATCCCCCCCCCCCCCCCAGATGTCCTGGAGCTCAACGCCGACTTAGAGGATGATGAGTTCAGAGAGGAGTTCCTTCAAGAGGAACATCCGGCAGTGCCAAGTCAGGAGGAGGAGCAGCAGCAGCCGCCGGCAAAAATGCTCAATCAGAGAGACTCGCTGACATTTCCAGGAGCATCTGCTGAACTTCAGGTAAGCCACTGTGGTGTATTGAGTGAGCTTCAATAAAAGCATACCCACAAATCGGCAGATAGTATTCATTGGGAGGTAGTATGAAATTGACTGAACAGCATTCGATGAGAACGTATAAAATAATGTTGTGCCTTTTTACAGCCACGGTAGGGAGGTGTTGTGGAACGTCCATTTCTTCTTGCATTGTTCGGTTCTGGTCGTCCATTCATTCTTGGCGATGCTTCTTTAAACTTTCCGGATGGTTCTCTCTGTGATTGCTCTGCGGGGGTTATCCATTTCCATTCTCATGCTCCTTTCATAGGCCGCAGCTGTACCTCTGCGGTCGGTGATATCTTCGAGTCCCGCTTGTGGCCGTGGTATGGTGTGTAAAAGCACTAAAAATATCATTGGTGTGGTTGAATGGCCCACCATTAAAGCACTGTCTGCCCGATGGTAAAGCCAGCCGCCTCCATGTGGTGCCCTCAGGTTGAAATAGGGAAATGGCTGGCAACTCCTCGGGGCTCGCTGCCAAGTCGTGATCCAGTGCAAAATCTTTGATCAACTCCCATCCTCTGGAAGGAGCCGGGTAAACAACAAAAAATCCCGCTTCTTCTAGCACTGCCTCTCTATGGGGTGCTCGAAATGGCTTCCGTTCTTCCATGCTTTCCTTTGATATCCACGGTATCCATGCAGCTGATCCGTATCCTAGCACTGTGTGTACCTTTGTCTTGTACGTGCACTTGCGGAGTTTCTTGTCGAAACCCCAGTCAGTCCCTGTCCCCGCTCTGAGTATTCTGAGCCTCTTCCTCTCTTTCGCCACCGTTCTAGTGGTACCGTATGGGCTGTTGTGGTGGATTAATGGTAGTGAAATTGCCCAACCCCTTCTATCGGATGGGATGCAGACGCGAACAACCCTTACTGGGTGGCACCAGAATGGGAGAACAGACGGCACCCACCTTGTGGTGCAGGTGCCCTGCTCCTACAGGAAGTGTTACATTCCCTGGAATCACCTGCGGTTTCTCATCTCTCTAAATTATATTTGTATATATTGTATAAAACTTTCTGATTTAGAATTGTATTGCAGAAGCGTACAACTAAATTCGCACATTAAGAGGGGTTTCTCATGAATTTGAGATTGATTTTAGTTTGAACTTTGTATAAATATAATTAAAGCCGGCAAGTATTGAAGCATCCTCGCATTTTTATAAGACTGGGTCTGTTTGTAGTGAGACAGGGAAGAAGTGGCCGAGGACGCATCATTAGACGTACCGGTCCTTGTTTTTAGCATAGTAACTAGAGGCGATACTGGCTGGCAAATTGTGCATGTGGGTTGGGAATTATCTGGCAGTGGTCACCGGTTGTGTCGGGTAGTGTCAAGAAAGTCATGACCAGTTCACCCACTGCTTTGGGGATGCCGCTTAAATTATATGAAGCAAGCCAATGCCCGCCCACCATGCTAGCATTGGATGTCATTCATTGTCACAGTTTAAACACTTTGCATTTTTAGGATTTTGTCGTTGTCGACGAGGTGGAAGGGGATGACGAGCGACCAGACGACAGGCAGGCCGTATCCCACGAGTATCGTCCTCCGTCGAGAGGTTCGCGAAGTTACACCGAACGCGAGCGGTCGTCGAACAGCCGAGACGATGCGCCGCTGCCGCCGCCGAAGAGACGCGAAATCGAGAGAGGGAATCGACACTACGGTCGAGGTGGCGGCGATGGTGGACAGTGGCCCTCGTGGAAGGCGGAAACACGGAACTTCACCCCCCGAGGTGGTCGATCTACTGCCGAAGCCTTTTCACCGAAAGACGTCCGTGGCCAGCCCTGGCCGCATCACAACTGGGGTGAAGGGAGGCGACTGCCCAGACAAATCAGATCGGGTCGGATCGGCTCCAGGCCTTTGCGCGGCTTTGGCCCGTCAAGTCGCGGTGGCAACTATGTTGGCAGTTCCCAGGCCGCTGCTGCTGTCTCACAGGCGCACCGCTATCCACCCGCCTATCCAGTGTCCCACGTCGAGAGCGGCAGCAGAAGCGCAGCCTATGAACAGCATCAGCAGCACCACTCGACCTGGGACCGAGACCCCCACTACCCATCATACCCGTCCCGATCTCACTCCGGACAGAGCGCGTGGTACCCGGATAGCAGCAGGCAGCCCCTGCTCAGCTCAGCTGCGTATATGCTCGCCGCCAGAAACTGGTACCCACCGGAGGCCGCCAGCAGTCCGCATTCTTTGCCCGTCCAGACTGGACTCATTCCCCCTGACGTTCTCCTCAGCCTCAGAAAGGATCAGGGTGAGTTGGTTGGTTGTACAGGCGTGGGTGGCAAAATGCAGCTTAATGACATCTCACTATTTGTGGATTATATTAAAATTATGTATCGGTTCATGTATAACAACACCCCTTATTAGTGTGGAATTTACAAGATTTAAAATTAAAAAAGACCAGTAGTTTTAATTGACGTAATTAGAAAAAAATTATCTTTTGAAAAGTCTGTCTCTTGCTTTCACCTAAAATTGTTTTGTTGTATTTTCGAAGACAAACGTATTTGAAACAAGTTTCAGTCACATCTTCTAGCATATTTGGTAGACAAATCTACATATTATGAAAACTTCTGATTCGATTTTCATCGATTATTATTAGGGATTGTAAAAACTTTGTGCATATTTGTATTAGTAGAGGTGGAAGTATAGTCAGACTGTAGTGCTTCGTCGATGGTGCAGGGAATTTTGCTTCGCATGGTTGCCACATACAGTAGTTGATTATATGCTTGAATTTTTTTATTTTGCTGAAATCATTGCATAAATTTGCTTTTTTTCTATATAAAAGAGTTGAAAAAAGCCTCGACTGAAATCGCAGTTACTGGCCAAAGATATCAAGCTGATTTGGAAAGAAGGAAAAAAAACAAGATAGTGTCTTGGAACGAAATCGAGAGGATGACTAGCTTCATCAACTGCAAAAACAACACATATATTTCCAGTAACATTAAAAATTAAAATGACAAACGCATTTCGCCTGTCTAAGGAAGCTAGTATAGTCTCACAAACTACTGTGCTCTTCTAAGAGTCACAGCTCTCATGGCGAGAGCAAGAGTTTTGGAAAAAAACTTGCTTGTGAAGGTCACTTCATCCGTTCAAAGGTTTTGAAAAGGAGACGTGAATCTGGCGTTGGAAATTAGAAACTTTATTAACATAATTTATCTAATATTCGAATATCATTATTAGAGGGTTGGCAACCATAACACGCCAATTGTGCCTGTTCTCAGCTTTTCATTTTACAGTCCCAGTGCTATTACTTCCGCTGTATTTTTCATATCTCACTAAGCTTCTCTTTGCCTACCGTCCCGTTTCCCTTCTATCATGCCTTCTAGAACCAAAGCTGGTAGCTGCCCTGAGGATCCTCTCATAACGAGTCCTACAAACTTCATGTTTCTTTTGATCAGTCTTTCAAGTAGACTAAATATTTCTTGTTTCCAATTGTTTTCAAGACTTCGTCATTGGTCACCTTTTAAGTCTTCTGTTACACCATATTTAAAATCCATTTATTTTTTCTATTTGATCATTTTATTAGCATACTGAAAATATGTAAGTTTTCAGTAATCCTTTCAAGTTAAGATTGATGTTACTTCCCAAAAATTCTTTAAATTTCCAGAAGTCACTTTTCGCCTTTCCAATTCTTCTTACTTCTTCCTCGCATTTACCATCCCCTGTAATCCAGCTTCCAAGGTCGCTTGTTCAAGTTATTTGCCGTCAACTTTGATTTCACACTTTATTTTTTTCTATTACATTATTTTTGTCTTCAGGCTCATTCCAAAATCCCTACATTTTTATTAAGTGCATTAACCATTTGCTATAATCCTTCCATACTATCTGCTATTAATGCCGTATCGTAGATGCAAATCTGATTTTGTCAATATTTTGACCATTGACTTTTAACCCATCATTGTTACTCAGAGCTTCCTCGATTAAGTAATCAATATACATTTTTTGCTTCATTTTAGTTATCAATTTCTGATTTTATCAATCATGACTTAATAAAAAGATGGGATTGTGATGGTATTTATTACAGATGAGTTATTTTATTCAAACTTTGCCTATTTGAGTAGGGAATTTTGTAGTGTAAAACTATGTGGCAACCCCGACTTTGATAGCCTGCTTTACATAACGCGAGTGTTATTTTAGGAATCTCCTGCGTTATGCGTTAGTATTTTCAATTCCTTCCTTTGCTAAGGCTGCGGAGTCTGTAGCCTTGAATTTCGCCTCCGCATTTTTCGGCACCCCTTGAAGAGCGGTGTGTATATATAGCGATTGATTCGTTAATGCGGTTAGTTCTTTGCTGTTCCCATTGTGGACTAGAAGAATTCCCGAACCCCCCTTGTTTATTCCTTCCTAGTAGTAGTACTAGTAGGCGACCCTTCCCCCAAAGCCTCTTGCTGAGTGGGTCCGCCGCCCAGCTCTCCAGGCCAGCCTGTCTCGGTCCCCCACTGCTTCAGCATCGCCACCGCCCCGACGCTGTCCATCCACAGACATCAGGGAGTAAGGATTGTAGGAAAAGAGATCATGCGAGTGTTTTTTTGTTTGTCTATTTTCCTGTTTTATCTGTTTGTTTTGTGTGTGGTTGTGTTGAGGAATTGTTTATTGAATGCTGTTGCGATGGATTTGTTTGTGGTGTGTTGCTTGTTGTTGAAGATGATTCCTCGATTTGATTGAGGGGTTGGGCGTTTTTTGATAGTGTTTTTAGTGTTTTCCATAGTATGTTTGTGTTTCTGTCTGTACCTCTTTTGTTTATTTTGTTCTTCCAAAGTTGGTTTTTGTGTTGATATATTTGCTTTTTGATTGTATCTGTTAGCAGTTGAGTGTTTGTATGTCTTGTGTTGATTTTCCTGAGAGAGTCTCTTTTTTGTGATGAGTAAGCGTATGTTTTGAGATAGAAGTTGAGCACTTGCTTGGACTTTGCTCGAGCTCGGCACCTTTTACTTTGAAAAAAACTTGAGCTCGTCACAGCTTTTCAATATGCGGGAGTTAGGAGAAGGCTGTAGAAATTTCATGTACGGAGTCTCTTCAATTTTGAGCTTAAAGTCAGTAGAGAGCCGAATTGACAACAGAAAATTTATATTTTAAATTACGCTTGGCAAAGAAGTGCTGTACTGTAGAATTACAATTCATACAGGGATTATTAGGGCGTCACACTCTTTTGATCGCTATAACTAAAGAATTGTAGAAAGAGTCACAAAATCCGGTCTCTGGACAACAAAAAATTGCAGTAATAACAATCTTTGCCAATTCAAACATTTCGGGGAAATTCGAACCCCAATAGGTGACCTAATCACGTAGATTTCGGGCCGAAAACCATCCAAGCCCTCCAACAGTTTCCTTGGGATCATTTCGCTATAGATGTTAAATAGATCTGGGGAAAAAGACATCCCTGTCGGACGCCTCTTTAAATGTTGACAAAATTGTTTTGTTTTTTATTTCCAATGGGGATACATAAGTTCTTTGTGCTTTACCTTGCCAAATACCTTTATGTAGTCGATGAAGCATATAATTACCGTTACTTATTTGCTATGCAGAGGCCGAACAAGGAATCCAAAGGGTCTGGGAAATTAATCGAGTTAAGCAATAATCTGAGTTGGTCGAAATGGCTTACAGTATACGAGATGTTTAGTAGCATAAATATAGGCAAAACTATACAGTATATAATAGTCTAAACGTCTATATCTGAATTGTCAATTTTCCTCTAACATGTCGTTTGTTTGTGTTAACACGCCAATGTTGAACTCTGCTCGAGACCGAATACGGGAAATATATAACCAAACTTACACCAAACAAATTTTGGCAAACAGGTTTCGACAAATCCACAGTCATTATGCTGATTCAAGGTCATTTTGACAAAAACCATAACAATACAACAGACACACTGGTACATAAGGTTTTATTGAACGTTGCTTAGCACACTTTTGACCATCCGCTTTAGTCAGGTGACCCGGAGTGACAACGACGAAGAGAAGATCTCTCACCTTTTTTTGGCTGGGGCGGTTCTTATTTGCTGACGGAAGGGAGACTGGAGATGGACTCGTTGGTCCAAAGCCGCTGCCACCACTGCTGTTGCTGATCTGTGTAGAGAGAGCCGTGGGTTTATCAGCCAGGGATGGTCGACTGGGGAGCGGCGGTGGACGAAAGGGCTGCGACTCGCGCGTGTTGCGTTCGGCTAAGTTCCGTATCTTAGCTGAAATCGTCTTGGCCAACTCGTCGCCTTCCTGTTCGCTGGCGAAGGACAGTCCGGCCCAGCACTCGTCCGCGGTGAAGTAGTGGAACCGGGATGTTTGCGATGCGTAATTCATTTCGAGAAATATCTCCTGTTCCCAAGTCATCAGTCCAGTCTGCGGAGAAAGTATGAGAGAACGGAAAACCCTCAGGCCCTAACCCAATAAGCGCAGCACTTCATCTGCCAGAGCAGGCCACCCCCACCACGAGAAGGCGACTGCATAGGGCATCAATGGACCTTCTGACAAGCAGTCGAACTACTTAACCTCGGGATGGGCAATCGTATATCAAATGTGTTCATTGATTCGAGCAAGAATCAGGCCGTTCAGTGCGGTTGTTCCCAGATGTCCATGAAATCACATCAACTGTGACAATAGAATAACGTTAACTCCCTGTGAGAACACGATACTCTCTTCCCTGCAAGCAGGCTTTTGACGTACAATCTGGAGTCAAATTTCAACAACCTGCGAAACGCTTTATACCTGTTGTAGATGATCCTAATGATCATCTATATTCTCACAAAAAAACTCCTTCTCTCAAACACAGTTGCCTTTCTCTCACGCTCTCCCTCTCTCTCTTTTTCCTCACACTTTGCCCTCTATGCCCCTCTCTTTCCTTTTCCTTCCCTATCCGTCTCTCCCCGTCCCTCGCTCTCCCTATCCATCATTCTCCCTCGCTCTTTCTCTCTCGCGCGCGCTTTCCCTCTCCCTTGCTCTCCCTTCCTCTTCCTTCCTCCCCTCCATCTTCCCCTCTCTCTGTCCCTCTCTCTCCCTGTCCACCTCTCTCCCTTCCTCCCCTCCATCGCCCTCTCTCTCCCTGTCCCTCTCTCACACTATCTTTTCTTCTCCCTGTCCCTCTCCCTCTCCCTCCCTGTCTCGCTCTCCCCCTCTCTCTCCCTATCTCTATCTCCCTATCTCTATCTCCCTGTCTCTCTCTCTCCCTCCCTCTGCCTCTCTCTTCTCTCTTTGTCTGTTTGTCTCTGTTGATTTCTCTCGTTTCTCAGAGGTGGAGAAACTGCTATCAACCCACTTACATGACCACTGTTCAATCTGAGTGATACCATTGAATAGTGGATGGAACATTGTCACTCTCCAAAACGGCAAGTACGTAGTAGAGGATGATTATCTGTTCAAAGTCTATACACAGCACAATATAGGATAGGCATTCCCGAGGATTAGCACTACCAACATCTTGTTAACTGGATCTCTAGATAATACAGAAATTCCACTGCAGATTTACCAGTTGTTAAGTGTATGTGTGCGAATATTATAAAATGTTGTACTGCGTTTTGTCGAACTTTACACGAATACATTGATGCGAGTCACTCGCCAGATTTAGCTGAATCAGGAAGGAAGGCTGACTAATGACATCTTGCACACACACATTGCTATCACCGCTGCTGAACATACTGTATGTATATGATAAGACGGAACCATCATCCTCAACCAATTTACGCGATTCAAGTGAATGAGTAGAATTTGGGACATATACTGTAATTGTTCGTTGGATGGATTGAGATTAAGCCACACGCTCGAACTGCGCTTCTTTGAAGATACTGTTAGTAGAATGTTTTCCAACATCAAGCAGTAGTAGCTACGAGCGGAAGTGAAGAAAGAAGGGTTCACAAAAAATGGAAATTTGAGGCATTCTGTTTGTTTCTTATAAAATCAGTTTTGCCAATCGTTGTAGCCGAGATTATTATATTGTTTTTTTCTTCAGAAATAATGTACTCCGTTTAAAAAAAATTTAATCATGTCGGCAAACATTACTAAAAACAATAAAAATACTTTAGTTGTTTGCATCGTGTGTTGAAATGTTTTTACTCGTGTTTAAGTTAGGGTTAAATAGCCTCAAACGTTTTGTTTTTCACTGATGATGCTGTATGTGCAACGAATCAAGTCTGCGTATTAAATTTACGGAAACCAGTTTTCTCTTTGTTCTTCCTTCAATCATTCGTCTTCGTAAATATACTCTGCCATCCGCACACCATTCCGATTAGGACAATTAATGATCCGTGTCAGAACTTTGTTCTTCCGCATACAATTTTTTAAATTTCTACATCAAACATTAGGAATATCCAAGTAAATCTGCGAAGGCACAAAGTACATAATCTACGTGTAATAAATAGAAATAATTAACACAGTCACTTAAACTGTTCAATCACAGATCCTCCACCAGAATCATGACTTTGGCGTTGAACATTGACTCAATGGGATTACGTTCCCAGGAATAAGGTGGCAGGCGGAAAGCCATTCGATAAAGGGGGGGGGTATTATTATCTGGTTGTTCTGCTTCAGTCAGAGCTTGCTCTATTCCGGAGTAACACGGGAATTAGGGACGACAATTCCTCTTCAGAAAGAGTATCACTGGAAGTCACGGGAGATCCACCCTCACAGTGCTGACAGATGCTATCCGCTTCTAGGTAGAACTCTTGTCTGGTGTAGCGTAGCAAGGGACTCTTCTTCATTCGAAGTTGTTCAACAATGTTTTCCTCCTTCTTGGTGAGGTTCCTGTGGGCTAGACTGGGTGGGTAGTTTTCCACCGGTGACATCCTGTTACCAGGCAAGGGTTGTAGAGATGGTGTCCGGGTCTCTGGATTTCTCTGCAGTTGTATTTGTCCAGCTTAATTTGAGGTCTATGCACATCTCCTTCTGGTCTTTCGTCACACCCTCTTTCACCAACGCATCAAACTCCTCGTTTCTTTGCAGTCCCGAATGTCCCGCGATCCACTGAAGCTAGATGGATGGCGCATCCGTTTTCGGTGAGAGTGAGGAGCTGGCTCCAGTCAATCTCGGTTCTTATGCGTTCCACCATATATGATTTGATAATGTAAACTCACTCCATGGTGAGGAGCCACAGCGAGTAGTAGTGTCACATGCGGCGACTTCTGGTTGTCAACAACCTGGAAGTTTAGCTGGGCACTCTATATCCCCCGCCCCACCACGAGTGCCACTTTGCCACAAATTGAATCTACATTCATCTAAAACCACGAACCAAATGGAACCAATCTATGAAAGTCATTCGTTTCTGTTTGTTTTCAACCAAGTTTATTTATTTTTAGGGTCCTTGCAGCAGTTGTATAATCTTCCCCACGATGGAATTCAGAAGACGGACGTGGTGGAGTGCTTATAAGAACAAACAATTGTTTCAATGTTCGAATGAAAACGACATATCTTTCCGGATAATCAAATGTCATAAGCGAAATCATACACATATTATTCGGATCTTCATAAGTCTTAATAGAATATTTAAACGGGAAAGACTATAGTTTCAGTTCAGTCCGGGACTGGTTTACTTTGAAATCGTACAGCCGTATGTAGAAGGACCTCTTCGTGGAGTCTTTGATGTAGCCGACCACCCCGCAGCCGATCTTGTTCCAGCGTCCCGTGTTGGTGTTCGATAGGAAGAGCTGGACCACTGCGGCCCCGAGGCATTGGCATCTATGGCCGAGCATTGAGAAGTAGCGCTCATTCTCCTTACTCGTCAGCAAATGACACCCGACGTTGGCAGCAGACGATGTGGACATTGGAGCTTTCTGTGTAGTAGGGCGGCTACTGGATTTTGCTGCAATACAAAAAGTTACTAGTGTACAGAGTGTAATAAGTATTGAAAATTCAACAAAGTGTAAGGATAGTTCGACAGAAGTATGGAAAGAAATCAAATGTTCCGAGATTGAGTTCGAAATAAAAGCTTAAGAAAGCTCTGATATGGCAGCATTCATTTGTATGGATGTGAAAGTTGGATATTGAAGAGGAAAGGCTGTGAAGAAGAGTCATAAGAGTGAGCTGGCAGGACACGAAGACAAATTATTATTTTTTATTTTTTGCCTACGATCAGGCAGGAATATTATAGAAGTTCGAGGACAGGAAGAAAAATTATTATTTATTATTATTATTATTTGCCTACGATCAGGAATATTATAGAAATTTCAGAAGTGGAAGACAAATTATTATTTTTATTTGCCTACGATCAGGAATATTATAGAAAATCCAGGAGAGGAAGGGATATGGTCATCAGTAGAAAACGACAACAGCTCGGAAAAGAGCTATTAATTAAGGTGCACTGAACTGAAGCATAAAAAAGTCCAAAATCTCGACAGCTCTCTGTGCACTCAGTTTTCGCCTGAAATCTATCTATATTACATGAGAAGTGTCATTCTTCCATTGCAATGACACCAGCAGTGTCATTCTTCCATTGCAATGACATCAGAAGTGTCATTCTTCCATAGAAATATTGTGAAGTAAAGAAATATGATGCTGCATACTGACAACAGATCCATGATACCAAAATATAAAGAAAAAACTTTGAATATGTCAAATATTACAATGAATACTAACCAATGTAAGTAGTAACGTATACCCACGCTTTGGACCATGACTCACCAACCCCCCCACACGCGCGAGCAC
>JAUYWV010088899.1:0-15238 GCA_032274565.1 Nematoplana nigrocapitula | reverse complement strand
GCACGTGAAGAGGTGTGTCTTCGTCAACAGTCAGGCAACAACTGGGGGGGGGGGTGAGTCATGATACAAATCGTGGGTATACTTTACTACTAACGGTGTGCTATGGTTGTACTGTCCCTACGACTATGAGAGGGCCAGGGGCCCAGTGGGGAATGCCCATAGTATAGAGCATATATTGCTGTTGTTAACCCTTCTACTGTGCAGTTATTTTTGTAACATTAATTGCGCACTATGTAACATTTTGTTATATGTTTTCGTTTTTGTTTCTTATAAATACAAATCTATTTGTGCCAATGAAACTTGATATACTATGTACCAAAAAATGATATATGTAATACAGTATATTATGTACCGAAAATGATACTTACTAACATTTGTGAGTCCTGTAAAATCCAGAAGCATATTAGTTACGGCATGAATCATACATGTGGGTATAGTGAACAACAATTTATTGCATGGCTTCTGTAAAAAGTGTAGAAAACACGGTAATAATGGCCGTTATTTGATGATTCGCTGGCTTCTCTGACAATATTAGCGGGTCGACACCTAGCTGAAGCTTGAAGTGGTTGCTTTTCCCATCTTGTACCATCACGGCAAACCCAGAAATCGTCATCATCAGAGCATCTCCATCTTCGATCATTTTCTTATCAATATCTGAGGACCGGTCAGCTTCATCGCTTCCTGTCTCTTCTACCTCCACTTCATCTTGCTCTCCTTCACTGCCCGAGACCACTGCTACCTCTAATTCATCTGCGTCATCAAGAATATCTCCTACGGGATGTTCATGCAAACATGGTACGTCGTGAACATCTACTACATCTTGCATTGTAGGTGCAGTGGCACGCCGAGGAGGCCGACTTGTCATATTCACCGTTCCGCTATATGTGAAAGTTTATAAATGAAAATAGCGTCGAGTTCTGACTACCACTAAACTGTGCATACAGCTATATGACAATTTCTCATAGCGTTTAGTGGCAGTGTGCAGAGAATCAATACATAGGTAATAGAAGACAGTGGTCCATCTGCTTTCATTCATCTTATTGCCACTATACTATGTGCTAAGTGAAAGTTTATATAGCGTTGAGTAGCTAATCAATAGGTAAGAGAATACAGTGCGTTTCAATCATCTGACTGCTATACCTGTTTTAAGTTATGCGCAACTGTGTCTACCCTGTAAGCTTTCGTTACAAAGTGCGCAGTAGATGGGATAATGATGTGAACTGTCTAGAGCTAGCTGCTAGCAGATCTAGTGAGAGGAAAGGATAATGCGGTTACATTTTGGCAAAAACCACGGAGTGCTTCCCCAGAACCGGATATGTGGAAACGGGCACGACATGAGTGTCGAGTGACCCTGTCTCTGTCGGACAATGAAGACCTCTGGCGATGAAGGAGACAAATTTTGGAAAATAGGGGGGAGGAATAAGAGCTTAATATAGAACTGCAGCACAGTCTTATAGAAATGCTCAAAAAAGCGTTACTTAGGAAATTATTTTAGAGATACACTTAATTAAATGGTTTAAAAAAGATACATAAACAAACAGAATAAAAATTGAGAAGAAATGGACAACCGTAAAGGACAATATGAAAAGTGTACAGATTTATAATAGAAAAGAATAAAAATGTACAAAAATAATGGATAAGTGTGTAGAAAAACATGAAAATTATGTGCAGCGAAAGACAATATCCTCCAGTCATAAATAGTTCGCCTTTGTCATGAACACTTGGTCATTGAAGTTCGTTTGGGAACTCTTCCGCCCTGCCCGTCGACCAGTATCGAGGAGATCCTCTGTCCAGTGATACATACCGCTTAGCCCGCCAGCCGAGGTGGTGTCCGGGGTGTGGCCCTGGGAGCCAGCACGTGAGAAATCGGAGATTGGACCATCGCTTTAATTTTGCTTAGCCTTAAATATATCTCACAACTGTAGATCACCCTTCCCGGGTGAAATAAAAAACTTAGATAACATTTTAGGGGATCTAGAGTTAGCAAACCTCTTACTACTGATGAAAGAGTATCAATTTCGACTGTGAATCTATTAGCAAAACTGTGAGTCTTTTATATGAATATATATATATTGTGTTTGTACAAAATGGACTACTATGCTTTCCGTGGACCAATAAACAATGTCTATTTTAAAAATATCATCCATTCAATGAACCTGCAACATTTAATAATATTCCCATACTGAAATCATACATAAATACATAAATAATATATATTTTCACTTTATAATTGGAATGGTATGGTTCTTCTGCCTGCATGCGCGGACAAGGGTAACAGGTCATCTGGGACTGCCAATACTGTGCAGCAGTTGCTAATATCAACAATGCTCGCGGGAGAATAGTTATAGGAATTTCCGACGGTTTGTTGGGACGAATTCTCGCCCGTCTCTGTCAGTCAGCCAGTAGAGAATTGGCCAGTATTGTGCCGGGATTGAGGGGACGAGTCTTCGACAGGAAACAGCAAACGGATTGCGGAGCTGGAAATACACTGTGCAGAGAGGGAACTCTATAGTAGAGCGCATTGTGGCGTTGACTGCCTGACCCTTCCCAAACCATTTGACTGCATGGTGGGCGTGGACAAAAAAGCGGAACATCGGCTAACCCCATTGCAAATTATCCAATAAAGGCGTTGCGATCGCTCTGTACCTGAGTGGGATGCCAAATACGACGGGGAATTTGATTTAGGGAAATTATGAGTGATGCGAGAGAGACAAAGGGAGAGAGAGACCGGAAAAGAGAGAGATAATTTCAATTTTTCTCATTTTGTGTACAATCTTTATTAAGTGAAACGATAGTGTACGATGACAATCGAGTAACATTCATATTACCAAGTTATTTGAGGAAAAGAGAGAGATAATTTCAATTTTTCTCATTTTATGTACAATCTTTATTAAGTGAAACGTTAGTGTACGATGACAATCGAGTAACATTCATATTACCAAGTTATTTGAGATCTCTCCTTCTGCGGTGAAACAGAGAAAGATCTGCCAGAAATGTAAGTAAGCTAAAAAATGGACCTCTGTTATCGTAGTTCTTTCGTTGAACAATCCAACTCCTAAGTCTGATAGGTTTTGCTCCTGTTTCCGGAGATCTACATTGTACTTTAGCAAATACATGTACATTGTACATGTATGCAATTTTTTCAAATATGTCGACCTCATGTCCCGTATTATGTTCCCCCCCATGCAGCCACCTTCTCGTAACGGGAGTGTTCTGCTATCGGCATGCAAAGTGTTGCGTTCTCTGGAACCTCCTATACGGTTTCTCTCTCTTCGCCCTCACTATTTTCGTACATTTTATCTCTTATACCTTTCTTCTCTTTTGTCTGCTTTTTCTTTATATCCTTCTCCCCTCTCACTCTCACACTCTTCTATCCCTCTTTTCTCTCATATTTCTATATCCTTCTCCCCTCTCACTCTCACACTCTTCTATCCCTCGTTTCTCTCCTCTTTCTATATCCTTCTCCTCACTCACTCTCACACTCTTCTATCCCTCTTTTCTCTCCTCTTTCTATATCCGTCTCCACTCTCACTCTCACAGTCTTCTATCCCTCGTTTCTCTCCTATTTATTTAGCCTCTCTTCTCTCACTCTCACACTCTTCTATCCCTTGTTTCTCTCCTCTTTCTTTATCCTTCTCCCCTCTCACTCTCACACTCTTCTATCCCTCTTTTCTCTCCTCTTTCTTTATCCTCCTCCCCTATCAATCGCACACTCTTTTATCCCTCTTTTCTCGCTCCTCACCTCTTTCATTCCTTTGGAAGATATGGGCGCTGACGCGTCCTCTCGACCAGGAATTGCAACAGTATTATATTTTGATTTACTATTAGTCACACTAAACACAATTTCGGCATCAAAACACTATGAACTTATTTTTATTATTACTAGAAACCCACTGCAGCTTGGCTTGCCAAAAAACATTACTGAGCAATTATGTTTTTCTAAGAGGTCTATGTCCACCGCAGTATCCAAAAGAATTCAAAGATACCCTATTCAGCCGATTAATTCATTGGAACAATACAGACTAAATTTCTAAACTTATTCGCCGGAAAATTTGATTTTAACTAAATAGCCTTAAAAATTATAAAATTGACTGTGATTCGAGGAGAGGTTTCGCACGGCTGCCATGGCCTATGTCCACCCCAAATAATGCTCAAAAGAATGCAAAGATACCCTATTCAGCCCGAATTATTCATTAGAACAATAAGTAGGATTACCCGTATAGCGTTAGTAATCGCAGGAATCTCCAATAGTTGATTCATTTAGCATTGCAATAATCGCTTATTCTGCAGAATCAAATTTATTAATAGCATTGAATCAATCGGCTACTGCAGAATTCAAATTCCTGCAGCATATTGATTTAGCATCGCAGAAAAAAACGTGTTTTTTGGAGGATTTTCTGCTTTGGGCCTCTTAATTAGAAATTTTGCATCTCGTGACTATTTTTCCTATGTTACCCATTGACGTAGCATTTGTTTGAGTCATCAAGCATGCAAATCCGTCAAGAGAGTTGGGTTATAAATACCGGTCAGACATACATACATTTCTCTAATTAGAGATAGGATTTCCTTTCGATATTTAATAGTTTTATTCTAGTTGTTCAACTAAATATTTTACAATTGTATATCTACTGTAGATAAGATCAACTTTAATATCGATTAAAAAATATGATATCTCTTTAATATTTTGTAGAACAATCGGTCGTCCAGCGACTATAACATACGTAGTCCTAGATTTCAGCATTTGTATTGTGTACAACACGATGCCTACACGGGAGCCGCACGACATTTTGCAAAAGTAGCCCTTGACAAGGTTATAGAAAATAATAATTGGTATATTTTCTGCGAGCTGTTTAGCATTTTGTGCGGCATTCAGTGAAGAGAGACGGACTTATTATTTGCAGTTTGACATGCTGTTTTAATAGTTTTATATGGTGTAATTGTTATTTCGTGTTATATTATATGTATATGTTCAGTAGCAAGACTGAAATAGTTTTGTAACAATTCCTTTACATCTTGATTAGGGGCCCTGAGAAAACACCTAGACGTACGATAAGTTCAAAAACAATGCTATACGGCCTTGCTTCCCTTAAGCAAGGAGCACAAAAGCGAAAAGGAAAGAGGAAGCCTGATGAGACTTTTGAGAATGTATAGGTGTGACTATACAATATATATTGGCCAAGACGCGGAATTTGACACAAAATTAAAATTTTCACTGTTACAATTAAATTTTTAGACTAACATGGTGCTCCAAAATGTTTTAAATATAACCATATTTAATTTAAAACGTTTGGTCTTATACCGTTAATTTTTTATCGGTATTTGAAGTATAAAAATATGGCTTATTTTCGTGTTATCAAAAACGCTGTTCATAATTTTAATTATTCAACTTCTTTGTTTGAAGAAACAGTTTCATATTAGAACAATATATTTGCTGTATTTCAGTATCGGCTTACTATCAATCGACAATCGTGAAATGCCAGACGAGTAACTTAAATGTCAACCACAATGTGATAAAAATGTGCATAGAAAATTTGAAATAGTTTAATCGCCTCTCATAATCTTATTGGTTCAATTATTCACTCGAATCAATAATTTAATAGCCTAGTATTTCACTTACTCCACTGCCAAGCCAAATTCAATCAATTTTGACGCCGCGTGCTTCACTGTTTGTGACTTATGATTCTGGGGTGACCGCAAAGTCTTGGTTAGTAGTGGTTGGTTATACTGTATAGTTATATAGCTAACCAAACTGCCTCCTATAACAAACTGTGCCACCGCATTGACTCACTGGTTACGCTTTTTTGGTTTAGATATGTAGATGTTGTCTTGTGGATTTAGCTTCGCGAAATACTTCTTAAATGCCGCCACTGGCCTACATGACGGATTCCACATATCTTCGTCCATCCGAGCCAATTTTAATGGAGAAGTCTGACTTTACTGCATACTGCATTTCTTCTTTTAGCAAAGTAAAGTTGAATGAAAAGCCAAACTTTCCATTTCAGAGTCTCTGGCACATCTGACAACAGTGATGCAATGAACTTCAAGTTTTCTGGTTGAATTGCTGGATGGTGAACTGTATTCCCCTTTCCATCAGTCTTTAGTTTTTTAGATAGCACGTAAATATTTCATTTAATTCGATGAATTCCTTGTCGTTGATAATGTCAAAGTCCTTTCTAATGGTTTGAATATATCGTCTCAAATTGTAGCGTATTGTTTGCATGGAGCCTTTTTTATATTCGTTACCATCCTTATCTCGCAATGTGGGGAAAAATTGTTTGAAATGCAAAGCAAGTGCGTCCTTTTCCATTGACGACATGTTCCACTCTCCTCCTTCAAAGAGAGGCTTCGAGGGGAGCGATTTGGGGATCTCTATGCCGTCCGTCAACGCAAAGTAACGCCAGTGTCTCAGTGATCTGTCCAAGAGTTGGTTAATGATTGGAATCTATATGACCTGTTTCCCTGTTGGGAAAATGTTTAGTAAGAAACAGTGATTATGTTGCATAACTGATGTTTTTTTTGTTTTCTTCACCAACTTTCCGTGTTGGTCAAAGCATACATCAAACGCTGTAGGAAAATGTAGACGAAGAAAGACCTGCGTATTTTTCAAGCCAGTCTAATTACAGATATCCTGTCCAAAAACTGGAATTAATATCTACATATTTATGTAGTTGCCAGCCGCAAGAGTGTTGTTATGACGCACTTTCCAAAAGTCACTCACCCTCGCTCTCGATAAACATGTTTGTACGGGTATACATCGCGAGTTAAGGTCAATTGTTCGTGAGGACACACACACACAGGTTCGAGTAGCCGCGAAAATGGACACACTGTGTTCTTGTATACCTTTTTTCTATTCTGTGTAAAAGTCCGTTCCATTTATTCATCATATACCGTGCAGTATGTATATAGAACAAAGACTCTATTTCTCTATATATTCAAACTTTCGCTATGATTCAGATACTTAACTGTGGCATTTTCAGCCGAGAGACTCTAATTTGTAATGTCTCATATACTGTACATGGACAGTATAATACAAATTACAAAATCTTCTGTTGAACTCCGAGTTCATACTATAGCTACTGGAATCAGGAGAGATAAACACCGCACGCTTTTAAACAAACTATATATTGGTCAGAGATCTGCATAATCAACAGTCGATGCTCACTGGACTGAAAGAAATATAGCAATGAAAACGACTAGCTATAAGCAATCCAAAGTAGATTTCATAGGAGGATTAGTTGTGGACGCCACACCGACTCCGCCTCCGGGGTGCCTCTCCCAACGTCTCAGAAGCCCTCGGAGACCCAACCAAAGTGGATACCTAGCTCTCTCCGGCAGATAGGGCGCACCGACCCACCAGTCGGGTAGCCCGCTGTTTATCTGTGTATCGCGGGAATAGTTGAGAAGATGAAGAAAGGAGAAACGGTATCAAATGAGAGGAAATAAGCGCTTTTAGATGCGTCCTCGTATAGCTATAAAGTGTCTGCCTGTCTGCATTTATGTCCGTCGCACAGTAGATTTTCTCAGGAATTTGATATTGGTTTCCGTATGAACATTAATTAAAGTAAGCAGACAGGCACTGTAGCATCCTTGCATCTCTATCAGAGAGGCTCTGTCTATCGGGCTGTCAGGAGGACGAGGACGCATCATTGAACTAAACGGTCATTGTTACATGCGTCCTAGCAGCTCATTAAAACGGAATGTTTGCCGGTCTCGTACAGCATGTCAGTCACGCTTAAGATCAAAATCTTTTTTCTCAGGAATTTGAAATTAGTTTTAGTTGAAACACGATATGAACTTAATTATGTAAAGCAAGCAGGCAGTCATTTAAGCAGCCTGGAATTCCTATAAGATGCAGGAATGTTTGTCCCGTATACACGCCGATTAAAAAAATGAATTTTCTCGGCTATTTCTGATTGGTTTGTGTCTGAACTTGGTATTCACATAATCAAGGTACTGTAAGTTTGCAGGCATTCAAAGTATCATCGCATACTCTATAAGACGACCTGTTGGTCTGTTAGTCCTTGGGGGACGAGAACGCATAATTGGACACTCTGGACCTTGTAGAATTCTAAGATCCCTGTAAGTTTTAAGTGGAAATTGTTTTTTTTTTAAACAGCCTAAAGTGGGAACCTGCTGTAAAGAAGCAAAACTCAGAAAAGGTAAGTTTGCAGTTTAAGTTTGAGTGAAAGAATAAGAAGATCAGAGAGTTTATAGAATTGAAAGCAGCTTGCGTGGAAGATAAAGGATTATTGATGATATAGAAAGATGAACATACATGTATATTTTCCTACTGTTGGTTGACTGCAATAAAAGGCAGACTTTTCAAAGAGGTGGTACTTCCAAAGCATATCGTGACGCTCGTGCAGACGCCAAGGTAAGATGGGAGAAGTAGAGCATAGAAAAGTCTTCAGTTTTGGGAAGGGATCTCGACTGAGGTGCAAAGAAAACGAAGATCATGGTCGCCGGCTGAGAAAATGCTGGAGTATATACCTACAGTATCTGCAGATATAAGGTGTGTACATTCCTGGAATCAGTGAAGACGACCCAATGGCGAATGCACTGCAGTGATATCAAGAGACGTACAGTATATACGGTAACTATAGCAAGAGAGAAGGCAATAAATTTGGCTACCATCATTCTGGAGGTGATGACAAATTAAAAAGCCTAAATAAATAGAACACAGGAAAGATTTAAAATAGTAAGGGCAAGAGAGAAACATTAGGACAAAAAACTACTATACCGTGGAAATTATTTCCACACACCAGCCCATAGATATAATAATTGCATTGCCATTCAAACAGTCAACTAAACTTTCAGTGAGCGTGGCTATATTGTCCATTGCCTAATTCAAATCGACTTTAAACGAAATGGTGACGTACATACAGATTACAGACAGACAGAGAAACCGTTTATAGAGATGCTAGGATAAGTCTAATATATTTTTATGCACGTAAATAAAAAGGTCCGTATTTTAGAAATGCAAAAAGTAGATAAAAATGTACTTTACCAGTATATACCAGAATATCATTCGTTGAACGACAGATTTTCTTGCAAAGAAATGTGTTAAATAAAGTCTCTTGAAAATACTGTCAGAAGTATTTCAGGTAAACCCGTGCAAACAACAAATTAGATAAACTCACATTTTATCTTCTGGTCGTAAATATTCTGCACGCGACATTTATTGATAAATGATGATATGCGACGAAGTGGCAATATACATCAACTATACAATTGATATAAGCGACGTTGATTTGTTCTGTCGACGTTTTGTTGAAGTAAGGTTGAATTTGCGTTTGTGCTGTGTGGAGGTCGGTGTGTGTTGATGCGTGATGGCGTTGTCGTCTGCGTAGTTTACTAATTCAGTTGGTGTTGGGGCGAGGACTCCCCCTTGCTGTTTTGATTAGTGACACTGTCACATATTAAATCTTGTTTATAGGTGACAAAAATCATTTCATTGTTTTCCGACTATATGCGTAAACAGAAGCTTCCAAAGTGCTTGCACTTAAGTGCGTCAGACAACAATTTCCGCATGTCCAAAAACGGTGTCAACGTCTATATATAAAGAACCATTGTTAGGATAAACAAAACCCAACTCCGGAGATCATTCAAGTACTTTTCACAGTGGCGCTCATTATGAAGTGGGGCTTTTTTATTCACGAAATACACAATTTCTATGTGTAAGCCTAAAACTGTGATATCTAATGCATGGCGTGTGATCATCATAAATTAAACCGATCCTACTACGTCTACATTTTGGTTCTCTGCAGGTTTTAGTCCCGCCATTTCCACACTATTGTTATACGAGATCTTTTACAGATCCTCATCACTGGCCTTACTAATCTTCATAACTTTCGTTTTATTCATGTTGATAGGCATGCCGTATTCTTTAACCACTTTTCCATACATGCAGCCGTTTGAAAAGTAATACTTTTCAATGTATGGACAACTTCTCAATGCATGGAGAATTTATATATACAGTATATATGTATAGATATATTATTTACCTTTGAATGGACTATATTTAAAAAGTCCTTTTCAATAGTCAGATATTTACTTTTACTCGGTCGCTACACTCCCTCGAAAAAAATAAATGTCCTCGTATTAAAATGTGGTACTTTTCCAATTTAGCGAAAATATCTATTAATGTGATGTAAACGTTTGTAATTAGCATAGAAACCAACGGGATGCTCGTAGCAACTCCAAGGAAAACATATTAATACGCTCAAATTACAAAATGCCCTGACTTTGATCCAAAGTGGAAAACACAGTTTGTAAAACTTGCCCCCCTCGCCTATCTGGACCAATAGAATAATCGCACTTGATTATTTCGGATTCGACATTTTTTTGGTAAATTAGAATTAATTAACGCATTTACTTGAAATCTTGTTCTCTTAGTATTTTGCACATAATTTAACGCTGTAGTCTCAGATCTCCAATTCATCAATTGTTTTAGTTGCACACTGGTAGCTCCATTTTCTGCAAACGCTGTTGCACAGGATCGTCGAAAACAATGGCCCGTATAATTGCCGGAAATACCAAGAAAATCAGCAACAGTATTTCGTACTTTGACAATTGTACGCACCCCCATTGGCTGTGCTGTGAATTTCTTGTTGGAATATTTGAAAATACGACCTGCCATATTCGTAGCATTCAGATAATTGATAACATGCTTATCGTGAGGTTTAGGTATACGGAATGTGTTTGTTTTATGAAACATCCCGCTTGTTTTTTAAGCAGAATATTTCACCCATAAGCCATTCGTTGAATCAACATCGATATCTTCATTTCAAATTCCAACCCTATCAGCACATCGTGGTCCTCCATCATAAAAGTCGAACACAAACAACGGACTTATTAAAAAGATTTTTTGTCTTTCTCCTGGCGAGTTCTCCACAAAACTGTTAATCTGTTCCATTGTAAAAAAGCTCTGCTCGTTTTGGTTTATAACCATGTTGGTATCTTTGTAACAATTTAATCAATCGTGGATATTTTGCTTAAAATTTGAATCCTCCTAAATCCTGATACATTATTGTATTCAGTTTGGAAAATGAAGACCATATACAGTAGTTGTCGGCGCCAAATTTAATTTTGGGTGTACGTAATCCAAATATTGAAGGATAACCTCTTCTCAGGCACCTCGTAGCAGGGGGGGGGGGCAGGGGCCCCCCAGTTTTTCCCAGGTCAAACACGGGGGCCCCCTGAAAAGTTAAGAAAGACCTATTACACAAGGGGTTCAGTATGCATTGTTACCTGATGTTTTATTGGATTTATATCAAATGGGAGCCCCTATTATCACCTACAAGTGGGCCCTCTACCTGAAAGGGCCCCTATCACCTGTAAGTGGGGTCCTCTATCTAAATGGGCCCTGGCACCATTTACCCACTGGTTTGGTCATTCTGTGAGTCTCGCAGTTAAGGACAGTTTGAAAAAGTTGAAGAACCCACTTTTTCATTTGCCTTGACTTTGTCCACGAAATCACCAAATTGATAAAGAATTTTCCCAAGATGTCTCGCGTGTCTGTTACTTTAAAACCGGCTGTTGATGTGACAGGAGTATCGCAGGCATACGAACAATGTGTCCAGCAAGGTGCAATGTCAAAGGCAATAGCTTGTCAGTTTGCAATTGACAACTATGCGACACGCTATAGCAGAATCAAGATAGATCAGGATCGGTGCCGACTCCTTGTCCGCAGTTCAACGCCTTCAATGCGGTCCCGCCCAGCAAACATGTTCCACCGCATCGGAAATCTGGATCACCATCGACTCGATTACGTCAAATGATCGCCATCTTACCGTTCACTGGGTCCCTCCTGGACACGCTTATATCGTCGGTAACGAACGTGCGGACAGACTGGCCAAGGAAGCATCAAACTTGCTCCAAGAAGCCGCCGAAATCGACCTGGAAACAACAAGGTTTGTGATCAAACACCATCAGAAGGATCAGCTGGTTACTCAACGCCAGACACTGACAGCCTGGAGCAAACCGACGGAAGGAGGCCGCGCCGCCCCACAAAACATGGAGAGATGGATCGAGTGCACCATCAACCAGTCCAGCACATCCCCACTGGGGCGCGAGACTCTACACAAGACCAACAGAGCCTCCAACCCGAAATGTACGGCCTGCGGTGAAGTGGAGACCATCGAGCACCTCCTCTGCTTGTGCCCGGTCTGGGCCAACCATCGGACCCGTCTCTGGGTACCCCCTCCCAGCCTCTACGAGACAAATTGGAAAGATTTCGTGGAGGTATCGGGCGAACAGACCCACTGGTCGGTTAGCTCGGCGTTTATCCGTGGAGCGCGGGCGCGCTTGGAAAGAAGAAGGATCCGTATCTGTACGGACTCTTCGTCTGGACTACAACTACTTTCCAGAGGCCCCACTGAACAACCCACGAACCTGTCTAGAAGTGTTTGGTGTCTCCTTAACAGCTCAAATGTACCGATCGATCTACAGTGGGTCCCCAAACACGCCAACCTTGACGGGAACGAAGAGGCGGACATTATGGCGAACGGTGGTGCAGAGGAAGAAACGGAAGAGAGCACCACTATGGATTTCTCACAGGCAAAGTCAGTTCTCCAGAAACACACAAAGAAGAGGACGGACAAACGAGCCTAACGTCACTCACACTTAGAAATGGAGAAACTCGACAGATGGGACCAGTGCGTGGTCGCTCAACTAAGAACCGGCAGATGCTCGCTCACTCGAAGCGTGTTTCGAATGTAATGCAACGACGGAGAAGACATAGTGAAGCACCTCCTTGCGAGATGCGCCCGTACCACCTCATCCAGATGCGCCCTCTGTGGTTCTTTGGTCTCTCTTGACGATGTCCTGGACGGGAACGCTACGACGTTCGTGATGATTGCTCGGGAACGCGAACTTCAGACGTGTTTGGATTACACCAGGTCGCGCATGCCGTGATCGACAGCAAAAAGGAATTGGGCCGGAGGTCAGACTCTGCACCGACTCTAGGTCACCGTTACAGCGACTCGACAATTCCAGGTACTATACAAACCTTGTGACACCCTTTTAGAGAAAACTTGGTCCCGCTTTGCACAGCTGGCAGAAAACAACATTTTGACTGATTACGCCCCATTTACCGGAAACCCACCTACCGGAAAACTTATTATTCGAAAATTATGGTGATATGACCCCTACAAATAATATCTACTAAATTTCTTCTTGGAATTTAACAAGTACGTATAAATATAGTAAAGAAATTTGAATATAGAAATCCAGCTTATGTCTATTTTCATAAAATGTGAATAATTCAGTTGTACTACAGTATGTACAGTATTTCAGGTACTCAGCATTTTATTTAGTAGAAAGCTGTATCTTTTTGGTAAAAAGCAAAAGATTGATTGGGTACAAAGAGAAGCTTTGATAGCTCTTACGTGGTTGTTTATATCGGCACCTACAGAACCAGCTACATATATATATACGTAGTCTGAAAAGAAAGGTTTTTAACCAATGCGTACTGCCAACAATGACCTATGCCTCAGAAACGTGGACAACAACAAAGAAAATGGAAAGACATTTACAAATAGCGCAGAGAGCAATGGAACGTATTATGATTGGGGTTTCTTGTAAGGATAAAGTCCGCACCACAACTCTAAGAGAAACAACAAAAGTCGAAGATGTCATTCACAAAATAAAATTAAGCAAATGGCGCTGGGCAGGTCACATCGGTAGAATGGAAGACAACAGATGGACAGAGAGGCTAACATTCTGGTCACCAATGGAAGGGAAAAGAACGAGAGGAAGGCCAGCACTCAGATAGAATGAAGACATTGTAAAGTTTGTTGGAAAAACCACCTGGAAAACTGTCACCAAAGAGAGGTTGAATTGGAGAAATCATGTTGAGACCTTCGCCCTGCAGTGGCCCAACACAGGTTGATACTGATACTGATACAAACCTAACTACCTATTATAAGTAAGAGAGTGAGTAAGTAAGTAAGAGAGTTAGCGAGACCTTATAATATAATCTAATAAATTATTTTAAATCAAATTTATAAGACTAAAAATGTATTTAATATATGTATATTATATATTACACATTGTCATTACTGACATTAGTACCAAATTTATATTGTTAAATAAACTATAAATAGCTTCACAAACCATATTGATTTTTATTTAAAATCTTAGAATTAGGGAATAGGTGCATGTCTACGAACTATTTATTCTAGGGGTGGTGCTATGAGTTTGTTATACTAATATAATTTTACTCTTTTTAGAAATTTACTTCATTTTTAATATATATCATTGTTAAATATAACTTTTACAAACGACTTTATCTGAAATTTGGTAACAATTATTGAAATATTTGCAATTTTAGTTTTATAAATTATTTATAATATATTTGATATTATTATTTTAATTTTACATTATTAAAAATAATATTATTTATTAATTCAAATTTTATCTAAGTCTTTTGCCCTAATGGCAAATAGAAAAAAACATCTCATCCTATCTTCTTATCTATGTCTAGAAGGAGTAGAGTGAAGACATAAACTGACTAGAGGACTGAGAAAGTGTATAGGAGTGGTGTCAAGGAGGAGAAGCAGGTGGGATGGGGCCACTTGGAGGTGGTCAGCATGGTGAGGCTGAGGATGGACCACAGTGGGTAGAAGGGATGGCAGTTGCTAAAGGTGTGGTGCATGACTACTATGCAGAGTATCAATATAGTCAACTACGCTTTAAGTGGTAGTTTAGCCAAGAGGCTGATTATTTACCCACAATACAGATAGTTAGACAAAAGAAATAAGCAGTCACCAGTGTCCCGCTGCAGCTACACATGCAAGTGTTGTTATGAATAAAGCACAATGTGCTCAAGTTGAGTATCAGCTGTTGTATAGCATGGTTTTGGTATATGTTTAGCTATCTCTTGCAGCATCTGCTTGCATCTTGCATCTTGCTTGCAGAGTGAGAGAGAAAATCAATAGATCAGCTTGGCCGAGTGAAGCTTTAAGCCAGTCTGTGTGTGTGAGTAAATCAAGTCACACCGGCTCATGTTCTCTCTCAATATGAAAATAATTCACGTCTCAAAGCAACTTCCTTCGCTCCAAGTTGGGCCGATAAATGTTTCGACGACAAATGGACAGTCGGTATACCTACTGGGGCTTTGGTCAACGAAGGGCAATCATCTGCTCTTGAAGACTAAACCTTTCTACTCTTCGACCGGAGTGGTTGAGGACAAAATGGTGATACCCTACCCCGTTCGAGGACCGGAGCTCCTTATCGA
>JAUYWV010088888.1:0-15238 GCA_032274565.1 Nematoplana nigrocapitula | reverse complement strand
GTTCCTTTTAATGGATAAATTCCAACCTTTTAATGCATTACCAATTTTAGTTTTTATCCATTTCCAATAATGGATATATTTATCCATTATTGGAAATGGATGCTCTTCTATTTAATGCATTAAAAGGTTGGAATGTATCCATTAAAATGTATTTTTAAAATATCCATTAAAAGATTTACAGTGTAGTCACCACTGTCAATAACTTATCTGCTCTATCAAAATGCTTTCTGTAAATCTCAAATAACAAAACATAACACAGGGTCAAACATCGTCCCAGACTCGTAGCAACAGAGCGATATTGACTGATAAAACTCCATCAAATTGTTGCTTCAAAGTACAAATCTCTTTGATTCTCACACTAAATAGGGGCGCACTCTACTAAAAATGAACGAATTAGTGAACTCCCTATCTGTGTTGATAATCTAGTCGGAGATTGAAAATAGGACAATACATATATTTTTCTATAGTCTCCTATTATGCACACAACACTTCAGTTATTTTCACCTCGTACTAATTTCGTGGTTTTCAAACGTAGATATATATATTAAAAGTGGCAACACACGTTATGTCCGATAGCCACTACATAGTTAGCTTCAGTCTGACAGAGTAAACAGCTCCTTTCATTTTTTGACAAGACAACAGGAATTTACTTTTATATGAATAATAAATAATACTTTGATAGTGAATCAACCCCCACTAATTAAATGCTACATATTTCATCTTCCTCTGGCTAGTCGTTCATTTTATCACACATCACAACATCCGCTAGCCTATATACAGTATATACGCAGATAGTGCGCATCAATGAATTAAGAACACTTAGACTTTTCTAATTATATTTAAATGAAATGCAACCTCAGTTTTCTAAACTTTTAGTATAAGAAACCTCACACACCAAGCAAAACACAGTACCTTGGAAAAGATTTCAATAAATTTTGTTGTTCAAGCAAGAGTAAGTTTAATTTAAAAAAGCAACTTTACTCGCGTCATTGAAATAAGAACACTTCATAAAATGTCTAGTTGAAGCTAAAACTATTATTATTCATATTTCAAATTACACAAAACCAGGCGAAGCCTTGCTGACACATACTCCTTGACGATGGTTACACTTGCACTTCATGGTGAGATCGACTTCTTTAATTCAGTCACTGACGAAAATTTCTTTCCATCCTTCTAAATAGAGACACTGGTGCGTGGGATAAATACATGGCAGGCGCGGTCCAAGAGAATTTGTCAGGGGGCGGGCACAACATGAAAAGGCGTATTTTTTAAGAATAGACGAGGGCGCCTTTTACAATGGTCAGAATTTCAGGAGGGCGACCTTTTCAGTGGTCACAATTTCAGGAGGGCACCCTTTTCAATGGTCAGAATTTCAGTAGGGCACCCTATTCAGTGAAGTCAGAATTTTTATTTCACTTAATAAAGCGGCCTCCTAAAATTCTCGACTTGACTGAATAGGTCGTATATTTTTTAAAGGGCGTAAGTTTTCATTTTTCTTAGGGGGCACATGCCCCCTAGCACCCCCCCCCTGCGTCCGCCACTGCATGGGATGTGGCATTATCTTAGTGAAATGTTTCTTCGACCCTGTACTGTAGAAAGGCACAAGGACTTTTTATACTTTTCTGAGATCACACGACCATTCAAGACGCATAGCTCACTTTTACTGAGAGATTCCCTCAAATCATGACGCTAGATCCTCCGCCATGTTGTCGGAAGAAACTTCCGGGGTTCGATTTGTAAGTCATCTCACTAATAGCAAAAATGAGCCATCGGGCCCATACAGTAAGGATAGAGAGAGGTTCATCTCCAAGCAAGGTGGTTGCTATGCAAACCCGTATACACAGCTTTGTTTTAATGCCACGAGTTTCGTTTTTGTCTATCCCTACACTTTCATTAAACAGAGATACGGAAATGCCAGGTTTTGGTCGATTATGTAGTGCTATAAACTGTACTGTAGTAATCGAAGTAGGCCATGACTCTGGAATTCAAAACACCAAAAGTCAGATTTCATTCATGTCTGAAGTATTTTGAGCAGTAAGTGATTCAGAATAGTCAATTTTGATTTAATATGCTTACAATTTACCACGGCGTTCATGATACATTTGTAATGATTGATTAAATTTTATACAACCAATAAAAATATAGTAATAAAATTCGAGACGATTTAAGAGGTTTGCATACTATATACAATACATTTCTATTTAAATCGATGTTGTTATGCTTTTACGTTCCTCCCCATTATGTTGTCTCTTCTGATTTAATGTTTATTGTTAATCACCTGACCGACAAACTCCCCCCCCTTTATTTATCATACAATTAATATATGTTTACATGTGCTTGAGCCCTGGTGGCAAATAAGAAATATACTGCACACTACGGCTTGTGGTGTGCCTTCTACTTGCATTGCAGACATAATCACCTATAATGTTTTACACTTTTGCCTCTTGTACATTTTGCGTGTAATCAACTAGTACACCAATTTTTTTCAAGTTTTACTAATTTCTACGAAACTTCTACGAAACCTCTGACCTTCCGACTTGGAGTACCTCGTTTTAGCATGGTGGCCACAGTGCTTTTTGGGATACCCAGCTTTCGACCAAGGTCGTAGGGCTCGTCCGATTCGAATACTCTTCGAAAGACCTCGTCATTGTGTTTACTATAATGTGGAGGTCGAGGCATTGTGACGATAATTAAATTGCAGTTTACTGGCAACAGCAAATCAATAAATTTTAAATAAATTAAACTTTGTAGCATAGAATGATCGCTTGCTAACTTAAATTCAAACTCACAAAGCCTGGCGTCCTCTAAGGCGCAAATTGATTTTTAATTTTAAATATAATCCAGCGAGTTATTGATTTCAAACACTTGAATTATTAGGTCAAATTACAGGGTGCGAAACAATAGCTCACGTTTTGTTGTTGTTCGTAATGAAAACTCTCTTGTTCGAAATTCAAACTCTCATGTTAGAAATTCAATCTTTCTTGTTCGAAATTCAAACTCTCTTGTTCGAAATTGTGGACCTTTTGTTCGAAATACAATTTCTTTTGTTCGATTTAGGTCGAAAAAAGGTTTAGAGATTTAAATAAATTTTGAACTGACGGAATTGTCTAAAATTTGAATGGCCGCGCAGCCAATTAAATTTAAACAAACTATATGATTCGATAAATTTCAGATGTCATCACTACAAGACAGTACGTTATACGATACGATACGACTTTAACGTTTGCAAATCAGATCAATCCCATATCATATTTTGTTTATATATGTACCCATATTGCATATTCTGTATGTATGTAAAAGTATTTGTTTGAAGATCACGTGATGATGTGCTATATTTTAACTTTTTCTTCTCTCTGTACATATTATTTTTGCGTCATTTATGGTTATAATGCTTTATCAAGGTTTGATATAATGTTTAGAGAATGTAGACCTTCAATCTATCCTTTTATTTGGAATAAAAATAAATATATAAAATATGCCTTTTTGGTGATTTCATAGAGAACACTATGAGTGTTAGAGACTGGACAATTACTAGGCCTATTTACCGTACTGTATTACTTATTTATTAACAAAATAATATTTCTGGTTTAAGTGAAAATACTTCACATAATGTTAGGTTATAATAATAAGTTACCATTACAGTTACACATGATCAGAGAGTAATTTCTCTAATCAATATTTATTTTATTCAATTAAACTGGTTGGTCTATTATACCTGCACTTGCTATTCATAATTGAACAAGTTATTTCAACCTTCTTGCTGCATAGTCGCCTAACATGTTGCATGAAAAAATATGTAAACATTTACTTTTCATTCTAAAGTTTCTTCTGTTATTACCAGATTCAATGTTTCTGCTTTTCTTCACTGCATAATGCATGTTTAAACAACAGAAAGAGTTAATCGATAAAAAGCAATTTTGACTCGCTCTAGATTTTATTTCCCAAAGCTTACAATCACTAAAACATTATTGGCGGGATACTATAAACAAAAGAAATACATTTATAACCTTTACAGGAAACTTCTTTAGCAATCTCAGTTTATAAGGAAATGATGAAATTGTAAAAGTAGAGATTTATTGCAAGTTTCTACTGTACATACTGTAAATTGCTCAAAAATGATGTACATGACTGAGTTGTTTGAGGTACAATAGTACTAACAGTGAGTTGCAGTACTTTGGGGGAAATTGCACAAAAATGATGTACATGACTGAGTTGTTTGAGGTACAATCATACTAACAGTTAGTTGTAGTACTTTGGGGGAAATTGCACAAAACTGATGTACATGACTGAGCTGTTTGAGGTACAATCGTACTAACAGTGAGTTGCAGTACTTTCGGGAAAATTGCACTAAAAGTGATTTATTAAGGCCCGATCGCATTAAAAATGTATTTTTAGGGCCGATTGAACTAAAAGTGAATTATTTAAGACCCGATCGCACTAAAAGTGAGTTATCGAACAAACGATCGCACTTAAATTGAAATAATTGTGGCACGATCGCACTGTAACAGTTATTTTTTGTTTAATTTTAGATCGCGCATTTGATCGCACGTAAATTTTGTCGTGTCACGTTCTCTCCGGAGAAAAATCGTCGTTCGGACTATAGGAACAACACAGATAGCCAATCGAGCCTCAGATCGCTGGAGAAGAGGAGAGGTAAGAACAGGAGTGAGTTGGTTGATGGCGCGTGGAAGAGGAAATAGTCAGGATGAGGGAGAATGTGAAGAAGATTGTGATGACGTGGGTACCAAGCCACAGCGGGATAGTAGGGAATGAGAATATGGCGGACAAACCAGCAGATAGGGCGGCAACTCGAGAACAGGATGGAGAGATGTGCAGCTACGATGGAATGAGGAGAAGAGTGGGATCATGCGAGAAAAGGACTAAATGCAAGCACGAAAGGTCAAGGAGGATGTACAGAGAAAAGAGAAGTGAGGAGAGCTGGAAGGAAGAGAGTGGATGGAGTAGAGCAGAGTCAGTTAGTATGGCCAGGTTCAGATGCGGCCATTCGCTGGATTTGGGAGGATATAGGGCGAGAATTGGTCTGGCGACAGAAGGGAGATGTAGAAGGTGTGGGGAGGAGGAGGATGTGAAGCATGAATTGAGGTGTGACGCAGCTGCAGGGATCGAGAAGAGAAGAGACTTGGAGTTGAGAGATTTTATGGATACGTGGAAGAAATCCAGAACTGCGAAGGAGTACTGGGAGTGGTGGAAGAAAGTTCGGCTCAGGTAGGAGTGACGATGACAACGACAGCAACAGTGTAGTGGTAACGCGCTCGGCGCACTTGACACAAACAGGGTTTCCTGGTTCGATTCTCGGCTAGGTCAACCTTTCATGATTAATTTCAGCGACAGTCCAAAAAAGTGGTGCATGGACAGCACCCGTCGTTGTGTACCGTCTAAGTCCGTCAGGACAAACGGAGCTGTCCGACTCGCGGTGTCCCCTCCTGTGGCCACTGCTATGCCCTCTGCGATAGATGCTGTTGTCCACCTCTGCATAACTACTATCATAGTAGTATGTCATGTTAATCACACAGGTCTCCCGTGGAGGGTTTGGTGGGCATGGTTGAGGGGAATCGATGCCGCCTCCCCGCAAGGGGGTGTGGTTGGTGGATGTCGCCTCCCGAGCTGGGGAGGTGTCGATAATGCCGCCGACAAAAACAAAAAAGCAACAGCAACTACATACAACAAAAGAGGCAGTGTACCTGGAAGCGGGAGTATAGCTCAATCGGGATTACGTCTAAGAGGAAAATAATGGTGGCGTTTGAGAAAGCGATGAGAGCGGAGAAGGAGGACCCAAGATGAAGGCTGTGTGAAAAGAAGGTGAAGGTTAGGTTGGTGGCGAGAAAAAGCTGTAGAGATCGAGCTAGAAAGGAGTGTAAGAAGTTAGTGACGAGAGAGAAGATGGAGTTCGACGCGAGGTAAAGGGAACCCTAGAGCTGGATAAAGGATGCGGGAGTGGAGATCCACACCAAGTTGTGTGAGAGAATCGAACGGAGTGCGGACAATGGAGAGAAGAGGAAAGTGGTTGAGGAGACCAGCAGAAGAAGAGGCGCATTTGAGATAGAGATCTTCACAGATGGGTTAGTTGAGGAAGGGATAAGAAATGGGGGTGCTGCGTGCGTTACGAGGTGGAGAGAAGAGGAACAAGTTGTCGGGAGAGCGGCAGGACGGGAGAGCAGTTCATTCGCAGCGGAGGCCATCTCGATGAAATAAGCGGTAAGGGTGGTGATCGGGGTTTACTGAATTAAAAACAACTCTGTTATTGGTTATTTCAGTCAACGTATAATAGCGGGATGAGTAGGTTTTGTATCGAGAGAAACACACGTATATACAGTATATATATGAACACAACGAATCATATTTTCAGAATAGTTTGTGACAGAGGTAGTCGGTTGCCAATATGACTAATCAAACAACTGCTTCCCTGCTCGACGACGATTGCACGTCGGAAATGTTGCAGTACTATGACACTACGGTAGATCTATTCGAGAAGATCTATCCGCCAATCTTTGTCGTTCTGGCCACGGTGGGCAATTCTATCATCTACGCCATAATGTCGCCGAGAAAACGCAAGAATTCTTCAGTGGCAATGACCAGAGAGGACTCGCATATCCCCTTCTATTTCCGCTCTCTAGCCGTCCTCGACAGCCTGGCAGTGTACACTCTGATGTTCCCCAAATGGATCGAGCGCGTCTTTCGCATTCGGTTGGTTCAACTCAGCGAGTTCACCTGCCGCTTCTGTTGGAAATTTTGGAACTACACTCCGGGCGATGTGGCCATCTGGTTGATCGCCCTGATCACCATGGATCGGTTTGTTTCTCTCTGGTTCCCGATTAACGGTCGTCGGATTTTGGGCATACGAACTGCCCGGCTGACCATGGTAGTCCTCTGCGGGTTGGCTGGACTGAAAAATTCCGTCTATATCCTGGGTTACACACTGGTTGTCCGGAACGACACCGGCCAAGCTGGCAATTCCATTCGCTACTACTATTCGTGTGAGTTAGACGAGACTTCCTTTGTTTGGGCATATTTGCAGAGTCGGTGGAACAATGTGGTTGCCCTCGTGGTCGTAGCATTTCTTCCCATATCTCTGGTCGTTTGCTTCAATCTGCTCATCTTCTTCCGATGGCGCTGGTATATTCGGAAGAAGATGCGGGCTGATAGAGAAGCAACTGAGAGGGGTGAAACTGGGCAAATTCAGGTGGTTTTAGCCGTTTCTCTGGCCTACTTTTTGTATCTGGCCCCGTTCTTCCTTCATCTGGCACTCCTACAACTGTGGCCCCCTGATCTCTGTAGTACGAAGACAAAGTTTTTCATTCTTTCCTTTCTCGAGTGCATTTTTTATTTTAATCACGTCGGTAATATCATCCTCTACGTGGTCTGTTCGAGGACCTACCGAAATAAGGTGTTTGCTCTTCTCCGTCTGCACAAAGTGTGTATCAAAATCTACCCGCAAGAAATTCTGGATCAGAGCTGTTCAGTAAATAATAATTAATTGAAACGCCAACTATATATTGGCCCCCCGCTTTTGGTTGTAGTCAGGCATTTCTAAACTTGGCATGCACAATTGAAGGATCCTCGCGTCTGTCAGAAAGGAGACGCGACTTAGGGGTCCCTTGGTTTGTTTACTCAAGCATCAAATTGCATTTGTTCTCCTCTGAAACTGGACATCTTATTCTTGGCATGTTGTTCAATGGTGGTAATGACATTGGCTTCGAGAAAAATATTCGGTTGATCTTTCACCCAATTACGAAATGTGTCCCAAAGTATTGTCATACTAGTATAACAGCAAACCGACTATTCCCCCACATCCCATGTTGATAGCTCGCCTGTGCTGTGTGTATATTTTACATTATTTTTCTTAATTCAGTTTGTTTTAAATACCATATGATAAAGCAGGCGAAAATTGGAAACATTGGAAAAACCAAACGCCACTTGTTCAAGCGGATTCAGGAGCATTTGAAAGGTAATTCGGGCTTTTTTCGCATTTGGGTTC
The DNA here is from genome assembly GCA_032274565.1 of Nematoplana nigrocapitula. Taxonomy (NCBI): domain Eukaryota; kingdom Metazoa; phylum Platyhelminthes; order Proseriata; family Nematoplanidae; genus Nematoplana; species Nematoplana nigrocapitula. The sequence goes on along the minus strand of JAUYWV010088888.1, from coordinate 7,242 downwards.
ATGTAATAATTGTAATTTAAAAAAACTCTTTCGTTATCATTGATTCTGCCAAGCACGATTTTCAGCTTAAAATTAAAGAAGCCCTTCACATTAAATCTATACAACCTGCTCTTAACTCTGGTAGCCAGTTTTTGTTGAAGATTTTTTATTTGTTTCATTTGTTGTGTTTTAGTTCGCCTAATAATTATTTGCAAATCTTTTGAATTTACATGTATGATGAAGACAACTGTTGTTGTTGAAAACGTTACCGCTGTTAGGAAATAAATGTTTCCAATTTACGCCTGCTTTATCATCTGGTATTTAATTCAGTTTGATTTCTAAATTTTATTTCGACCTTACTGCACCTTTCTTATATTGTGTGGCATTATCTATATCGATCTTTATTCACCCAGTTTCACGAAATTACTGTACGATCACCCTTTTGAGGTATGGTGGCCGAGAGATGTCAAAATTATAGACATAAAACGAGGCATCTTTTCATAAAACACAGCGTCTTTCCATAAAACACCGCGTTTATAATTTTGACATCTCTCGATCACCATACTGAGGTCGATAATGCTGATGTCAATCACACAGCCTCATCCGGGTGATATTAAACGGTTTAGCATGTCTTCTGTATTCGGTCTGATTCATTTGATTAAGTTTTTGATTTCCAAATATGTCAAATATTATACGGTTCTCTCTCTCTTCTGAGACGCTATCTATGCCCAAGTGAGATGTATCAGTCGCCACGACCTCTCAGAAGAATTCGTGTCGGTGGACTCATATCTGAGGGGCATCGGACTCCCCTGAAGAAATCCCGATGTACACCAACATCAACAACAACAACAACTGCATCACGAAGATCATTTCACCAGGTAACCTATATTCCACTTCACTTCGACAGCAATCGTCAAGCCAAGTGATCAGCTATTGCAGGGGTCGTTGCTGGAATGGGAAAGTAGTCCTGAATGGGCATGTCAAAATTTGCGAGGAAGGAGAAAACAAAAACAGCCCGTACAGTGCAGACAGTGGAATGTGTGCATCAAATTCGTGGACAACTTTATAAGAAAGCATATGGACTTTTGATCCGATCGCAGAATTGATTTCAGTGGATCATCGGTCCAACGAATTCTATCAGAAGGTTCAACAACTCAAGAATATTTCTATGGCTATCGATCTTTGCGTGCATCTGAATTTTTGGGATTTCGCGTTGCAGATGAAGATCAGATGTTACTTCCTTATCTTTTGGGATGAAGCGAGATTTTCTCTGGACGGTTAGGTGTTAAACTAAAATGTGTATACTGGTGGGCAGAATTTCCTGCACTACTTTTCTTTCCAGCGTCATATCGTGGTCTGGATAGCCATTAACTTCGAATTGGTTCCAGTATACTTATTTGGTGCATTCCTTCTGGACAATAGATGCGACCCTCTGAAAATGCTATCCCGACTTCATTCTATGTTTACTGTAAAAATCCGACTTCTGTAATTTATATTAACTGATATATGTAATGTAGTATGTCTATTGACTTTCTCAAAAATAATATGAATCACCCTGTATTTGTTAAAAGCTACTTCTTGTCATAGACATCGGATTAGCACACTGGTTATATCTAGACTGGACATTGGCTGGCGCTATCCACTAGGCGTGTAAGCACAAATAGGAGACGCGATGTGTGAAGACAAACAATTATCTATCGGCGGTTTAGGCTGCATTACATAGGAATATCTTAGATTGGGAATCGTAAACTTTTGGAAGACCCTAGATCTGTCATTGTAGAGTTTAATGATAACTGTAATTAAATAGCGATAATGTTTGTGTTTAAATTGTTATGGAATTGTGAAAATAACTTTGTTCGTTCGTTCATAAATTAAGCCCAAAGTTTCCGCTTTCAAACAAAAGAAATAGAACATGCTGATAAATAAAAAGGGATTCGGCGCTAATTAATTGCAGTAATATCACCTATGTGTAGGTTCTTCACATTGCAAGTAAATTAAAAGTTAAAAGACTTAGATAGAAATCTATGGAAGGTTCCTAATAATGCATTTTACACCACATAGTTTCTGTGGTACCTTAAAATTTGACAAGCTTATTCAACCATATCTTCTTCTTTTAGTATTTGAATTTTTAAAATACAAAGTGAAACTTCTAATTTTAATATCTAAAAATAATGTATTTGTATGCATACACTAAATTTATTTAAAAAATAATTTAAGTAAGCCTATCAATTTTCTTAATTAATTAATATTTTGAAAATGTCATATAATTAATAAATGTATGTATTAATTTAATACAAGTCATTAAAATATATGTATATAATTATTAATTTATGATGTCATAATTACGTTGGTACAAATGTGCTTTACTTCGTTAATATTTATATAAAATATGTGTTCAACTGTGTATTATTTTTTTAAATGCGGAAGTAAAACTTTGTCTTTAATCGTATAGTATAGATTGATCCATTAAAAGGTGCATTTTTAACATAACATTAGATATAAATGGAAAAAATTAACATTAGGTATGTAGATATTTAGAAAAATACAAAACAAATTAGATATATCACAAATAGAAACACTATCATTGTCTATGATGCTATGATACGTACACAATCCATTTTAAGCGCTCTAACTCATGTTCCTTAGAATTGACACCAATCCCTTGGAAGAAAGGGGTCAGAAATTCATCAAGATCTTCTCTTGACAAGAACGTTTTATCTTTTCGTTGCATTTCCAATCTCGGAAAAATATACTAATCGCAGATGTTGGTGTCTGGGATATACCTTGGTTGTTTTAACAGAGAAAAATTTTTTGATTAAGGAAACGCTGTAGTGGCTCTTGAGGTGTGTAGCTTAGCGTTATTCTGCATTACATTCTCAGGTCATATGAATCAAATCTTTTAAATTCATCATTAATATATTCCATATATACATCTGAATCGGCTGTTTCTTTTCCTATTTGTATTTTAAAATGGTATAATCCATTGAAATTTGCAGCAACTAAAATCATAAATTTGGCATCAAGGTTTGACCTCTCTCTTATGCATTTTGAATCACCCTCTGGTCCACCCCAAGACTTTCGAGTAAGGTAATTTCCTAATGGTCGCACATATACAACTTTTTCGTCTGTTACAATGAGATTTTGATAGACATTTCTTTGTTCCAAAACTCTGAAGATATTCCGACAACATTCAATCCTCTCTTTACGACAATAAAATTCACTAAACCTACCCGGGGGGGGGGTGGCGAAAAGGCCCCCGCCCTTTTGTTTTTACTGGAATGTTTTAAATAAAAGACGCAGAAACATGAGGTTCAAGGACTTTTCATATTATGTTCCGCAACTTTTAAAACTATTTTTAAGAAATTTCGTTTCCGGATTCTAGTTAAAATAAATATATTTGTACTTTTTTTATACGGAAATTGAGAATAAAAACATAATAATGGATATTTTTAGATTTATAAATATATAATAGTTCTAGAGATATATAGGACATATCATTTGGAATATACACCAGATAAAATTAACAAGTATATACATTTCCGACATACATAAAGCGAATTTATAGGAATAGGAGATATCAATGATGAAAGGATATAGCACGATAATAGACGATTTTCACGTAATAAAGTTAGAACGCTAAGACGACTCTGTCATCAAACCGATGCAACTACGTAATGTGTGTACACTTATGACAGCCACTGTCAACGATCATACGCTACATACAAAATTTCAAGGTTCTATCTAAACAGGGGAGCGAACTGTATGGCGCGGGCCGATTCGCTCCCCCCCTCCCCGGGGTCTGCATGTGTCAAATAGCGCGGGTAGGATACGGTTAAAATACTTTTATATATCATTGTTTTCATGTTCCACTTCTATGATATCTAGAGCAAATGGACTATGTTTTTTAATAGTGAAAATTTAATTTTGTTTATTTACACTACATATCCATGGTTTTCAAGATTTCATTGAGTGATGAAGAGATGCTGTATACAATAATTTACTAGATATTTTAAGAAGATATTGTCCTCGTCAATGAAAATATGTTCAGATTTACAGAAAAAAATGTTTTGAGCTGTCCATAGAAAGGATTTCATTACCATACGATGTATTGTGTTTTCAAATTTTACATTTTCTATATATTTTCTGAATTGTACATTTTGCAGTAAAATATTGAACAGTAAGCTGAAAGTTTGTATTGCTTTTTCGATTTGTTAGATTAAACTTTTGACTTTTTAGAGATGTCATCAACAAATGTCTCGACTACAGTAGTGACGGAACCTCCAGGTTGTGAAATGTTGAAGGCAAATTGTCATTTGAAAACAGTTCAGGAGAGTTGTCCACAGACATGCGGTATGTTTACATGTAATATGATTTTACAATCCAATATTTAAAAAATATATTTTCATTCATTTTAGGTGTTTCGACAACTGGTAGGTTAAACTATTATGGACGTGTTTCATTACCATTCTTTACATTATATTGTTATGGGATTCTAGTACATATGAATATATAGCTTTTGGTCAATATATTATTTTTACATTAAAATGATTTATATGGCATGTTCTTCATGTTCCATTTTTATGATAGGCTGATCAAGTGCATTAATGTTTTTTTCATAGTGCAAATTTCATCCTGTTTACGTATACTACTTATCCATTGTTTTCAAGTTATCATTGAGTGATGAGGAGATAGATTAATTCACTAGATTGTTTCAGAATATATTGTACCTCGTCAATGAAGATACTTTCTAATTTACAGAAGAATAAGTATTGAGTTGTCCATGGGAAAGATTTTATTTACCATACGATGTTTTGCGTTTTCAAATATTACATTTTCTCTATTATCCTACTTTCACATTTTGCAGTAAAATATTGAACATTTCGAGGGAAGTTTGTATTGTGTTTTCTATTTGTTGGATTGAACTATTTATTTTTTAGTCATGTCTTCAACATTTGTCTCGACTACAGTAGTGACGGAACCTCCAGGTTGTGAATTGTTGAAGGCAAATTGTCATTTGAAAACAGTTCAGGAGAGTTGTCCACAGACATGCGGTATGTTTACATGCAATATTGTTTTATAATCCAATATTTAAAAAATACATTGTCGTTTATTTTAGGTGTTTCGACAACTGGTAGGTCAAATTATTATGGACGTGTTTCATTAACGTTCTTTACATAAATATTTTTAGATTCATTTAAAGATGAATTTTAAATTCTCTATGCGATAAAGGTCTTTAGCATACGATGTATTTTGTTTTAAAATATTAGATTTTTCTTTCTATTTTATGACTTTCAAATTTTGCTTCGTGAACAGTGGAATGCTGAACAAATATTTAGTTCTTCCTCTGTCTTAAATTTCGGAGCTCGTAACTGTTAAGTTTGATGAAACAGGCCTCTGATTTCCACCTCGACCCTGTTGATCTCTGCGCCACTCAGGCACACCCAGTCTAACGCGCGCCATGCACTGCATGCCCCCATCCTGTTTGTTTCAAGTATTTATCGCTTTCTTCTTTTTTAAACTGACTCAACTATATATCGTTTTCCAGTTTATACAGTATGGTTCATACCAAGTGAAACATCACTAATGGGTTTTAACACCCACATCTACTACTAACCTTATTGAATGGATCTTTGGTATACTAAGTAGAGTGCGTTTAGTAAAACAGTTTATAATACTCTAGTTTGTGATAAAGTCCGGCAGCGTAAAATCGTGTTAACAGTTGACACAGATTTATATAATAGACAAATAAGTAAAGTTTATCCATTGTACAGTCTGTGGTTTACATCACGTAAATTATCGATAGCATCATCAGCCCAACTTGGGAAACGCTGTGTTGTTGTTATCCCCGTACGGCGGGACGCGTCAACGCCCCAACCTCTCGGAGGAAAGAAAGGACGCGGGGGCCGCCCTCGCCCAACACGGCCAACGAGGGACCCGGGCCGTGGTGCCGAAGGCGGGCGGCAGCGAGAGTAGGGCAGTCGACTATAAAGGTACTCTGTGCAGCTATTGGCGGCAACACAGCACTGGCATGTCATCGCAGTACGTGAAAAGCTTTCAGATGCGACATATATATCAAATAAGTTATATTAATAAAGTCTGCGCCCACCTGAAGTCCAATTCATCCTCCAGATTGCACATCTTATTCGATATCTACAGTATGGATGCGACCTCAAGCCAATGGCTCAGCACACGGGAGCTGGTCATATGAAACGCCGAATTTTTATGTCGGCTCCACGTCTCGTTTGCTATGTACTGTATTATATGGTCATAACGTCTGTGATAGCAGTTTGACCTTACGGCTTACTGCTACGCATTCGACTGAATTCGTTGGTGCAAACTAAGGAATTGGTCCCTTAAAAGTGATCGCGACAAAACTGTAAGCATTAAATTAAAAATGCCTGTAAAATTCTAAGTTATGCTAAATGTTTCAATACAGGTAGTAATAAATATAGGAAGCCAAAACCGTACTTTATTTTCGGTGCAAAGGTTTGATGTGACACATATAGGAAAATGATATATGAACTTAACAGTTCCACCTCCTGAACAGGTTGCTAAGAAGAGCCCGAAAGATCGACTCGGTTTCCATTGTTTTATTAGACATACAATTTTGGTGTTGTGAATATTGTTTTATGGTTTATGTTTTTGGTATTTATTTGTTACAACAACAGGCAGGTAAATCCGTACATTTTAACATTTTATTTCACAGTCATTCAAATCTAATGCATTTTTATGAATTTCCGACGATACATGGTAATCGAATTTAGAAAATGACTTTTATTAACATAGTAATATACTGTAGTTCTGGTGATTACTACTGCTGAAATGTTAAACAGGATTGCTCCTGTTTACTCAAATGAATACCGCAGTTTGCTTTTTATTGTATTCACCTCTTTATTATCTGAAATGTTATACAAAGAAGAAATATAGTAAGATATTGACTTGCAAGTAAACGTTATCTCTTTCTGGGTATTTTTGTAGAGGTGCTGCCGATACCTATGCTGTACAGATGTGCCGGTGTGCGTATTCTGTTTAAAATCTACATATGACTCACCACGCGGTACACCGGTGTACGGCAATATTTTTACCTAAATCTATAATTAATTAATTAATTTAATATAATAATATAAAATAAAAATATATAAATATAAAAATTATTTTATTAACTTACTACAATATTCATTACACGTTTAGGTTTCAAATAGAACACATAGATTACAAGTTTAGGTTTCAAACTGAGTTCATGAGTTTCGGCTGAAGAATTTG
>JAUYWV010088877.1:0-15241 GCA_032274565.1 Nematoplana nigrocapitula | reverse complement strand
GAACACCTAGGCAGCGATCACCTACCTGTGATAATGAAAAATCTCTACAGACAGCGCCCCTCCCCCATCCGAAGGGAGAAGGGAGCATGCGATGGAGCTACGAGAAGGCGAACTGGCAGCGCTACGGATAACTGTTGGAAGAGGCAGACCAGACAATTGCTGCCCCGGAGAACGAACACGTGAACCGAGAATACGATTTGTTTGTGGAAGCGGTCCTGAAGGCAGCCAAACAAGCCATTCCTCGTGGAGCCAAAAGGGGGTCGAACAAACCCATTTGGAATGAAGCCTGCCAACAGACCTGCGAGGAGTGCAGAGCGGCTAGACGGGCGGCAGAACGGCCGGAACGCAACGAGGAGGATATCAACAAGTACAATCGAGCAAAGAGAACAGCCGCCAAGATAATCGGAAGGGAGCGAAACGACTGCCTACAAAAGAAAGTGGCCGAGCTGACGATCAACGCAGATCTATTCGACACCATCAGGACGATTGAGGGAACGGGGGTCCGAGTATCATCAGGTGCCTCCATCGGCCGATCGGACGATCTCGGACACATTGCACCAAGAGGTCCGGCTGTCACAGACAAAGAGAAAGCAGACCTCTTCTGCCAGATCTACGCGGGTATATCTAGGGGCTCACACAGACAAGGCGACGACGAGATCCGAAACGAAACGAGAGTAGCCCTACGGAGGGAGTGCAAATGCGCCGGACAAACAACCTCATCGCGGATACACAGTACAGAGGAGAAGCTCGCCCGAGTGGCCCAGACAATGTTCGATGCCCTGGAGAAACAACCTGCACACAGAGGCATCCTGGCCCTCCTGGATTTTTCGAGAGACTATGATCCGGTGTGGCAGGATGCGCTACTGGCCTAGATGGATCGGATGGTGCTACCAAGCTGTTGGATTTGTTGGGTTCTAGGCTTCCTCACCGACAGAAGAGGGCGGGTAAGATGGGGCAACAGGCACAGCCGCAACCGGGTGTTCTGCGAAGGTCTGCCACAAGGAGCGGTTCTCTCGCCAATCCTTTGGCTCATCTATGTCAACGACCTTCCCTCCTCGATCCCACAGCACGTCGACAACAGCCTCTTCGCGGACGACACCGGGCTCTACACATTGGGAAGAACAATAGGCACGTGCGCCACCAAGCTGCAGGAATCGGTGGAGGCTTGGTGTAGGCGCTGGAAGGTGAGCCTCAGATCCGGCAATGCTGCTACACCATCTTCATGCTGGACCCCAGAGAATGCAACGTTAAGAAGCGGGTGCAACTTTCGATCGAGGGCGAGCAATTGACCTTCGAGATGGCGCCAAAGTTCCTCGGACTCGCATTTGACGGTCAATTAAATTTCGTGCAGCATGCTAAAGAGGTATGCCGAAGGATGGCCACCCGCCGGGGAACCCTCCGACGCATCTGCGGCAAGCACAACGGGCCGAGCAGTAAAGTTGTGAGGACAGCCTACGTGACGACAATCCGGGCCATCACAGACCTCGGAAGCGGGATCTGGATGTGCGGTGCCACTCACTCGACGCGGCAGAAGGTGGAGCGGGAGAAAGCGGCCTGCGCGCACCTGGTCACGGGCTGTGTCCTAGCGACCCCTCAGGAAAGCGTACTTTCACAGGCCGATCTCCAACCCGTCGCAATGGTGGCTGAACAACGAGCGCCTCCGAAGACTGCCCGAGACGACACCGTCGTGGGTGATGACGGAGACATCCACACGCCTACGGCTCAAGAATAGGTCCCACGAGGACTATCTAAGGAACTGCGCGACAGCAAGGCAGAGAGGAGAAGACCACCCGGCACCGCCACACTCGGACGCCCTCAGATGGAGGGACCGGGCTGGATTTAAGACCCTGTCACGAGAACCGGCCCACCTGCACCACAAGGCCCCCTGGTCGGCAAACGAGGACGGTGTCGTGATCAACAGTGACCCTCTACCCAACGTCCGCAAAGAGCAAGGCGCAGCCACCAGAGCAACGGCGGCAAGGGAGTTCCTCGCATCCCTTCCCCACGCCGAAATGGTGGCTTGGACTGACGGCCCAGGAAGGCTACAGACGAGGGGGAGCGGGGTTGTCCTGCACACAGAGATGCAGGCGATCCGGACAGCTGTGGAGACGATCGAGCGGCTAGAGTTGGAGGAGGTCAACCGAATCTGGATCTGCTCGGACTCGCAGTCGGCTCTGGTTCGTATAGATGAGGGGCCGCTACATCAGGAATGCAAGACGGGCGAGCGCATCTGGGAATTGATAAAGCCCATCTGTGCCTGGGGGCCCCTCATCCAGCTGGTGTGGGTTCCATCCCATTGCGGCTTGGAGAGGAACGAAGAGGCGGATAGGGTGGCCAACGAGGCCACCGGCCTGGACCAGTCAAGCGCGGCCGAAGCGGGGATCAGGAGGTCCACCATCAAAGACGCGGAAGAAAGAAGGACGAAGTGGCCCGATCTACCTAAGGGCCTATCCCGGGGCGATCAGACGGTGGTTAACCAACTGCTGTCTGGCCAGAGCCCCTTGACGCGAGAGTACCTCCACCTTCACCGAACTGCTCCGTGTGCGGAGTGCCGTAGAATGTGGAACACCTCATCACGAACTGCGCGGCGGGAGACCGGCTGCGACTAGAACTTTTCAGCCCGAAGGTGACTCTCCTATCCATCCTCCAGTCGCCTCTGCGGGTGGTGCAATACCTTAGGAGGATGGGGCGCCTTGCTCAGCCCTCGCCGATATCCGCCTAGGCCAGGCGGGCATGGCGTGTTGTGAAGCAGAAGAAGAAGAAGCTCCTCATCCCTTCTGCTCCGTGCCCCACGCCGCACTCCCCCCTCATACACCTCCCGCACTCTGACATCCCACTCCGGTCGGAACACCAGGCTCTTCGTCACGACAGCCTTAGCTGCCTTGAAGGTCACCCCGACACTCTCCTGTTGTAAGCCCACTGCCTCCTTCACCACCCTGTTCGCTCTTTTATTCCACTCCACCCCTCTGTGACCCGGAACCCACTGCAGGATTACCTGAACCTTCTCAGCCAACCTCCTCAACTTCGCCATCAGGTCCTCCATCCTCCGATTCCTGCTGGACTTTTCTTCCTTCAACACTCTCAACAGCGCCTGGCTGTCCGAGCAGAACATCACCCTCTTCTCCCGCTCCACCTCCATCGCTCTCTCCACCGCCATCTCCAACGCCACCACCTCCGCCTGGTACGAACTGCTCACACAGCCAGCCACACATTTCTTTCCTTCAGTGTGTGGAGATGCTCCCAAATTTCTCTCTCAGTCTCACGGCTGCCTACACCGGGTCCCCTTCCAGCTGCTGAAGGGCGTTAATGTAAGCCGTACTGCACATATCATCACTCGTCTGATGTTTTCATTCTGATCACTTTTGGTCACCACCATGTCCACTGCCTTCTCCAGCGCCTTCATCTCCGTTCCAAAACGTGAGCACTATGTTCCGCCGTAATATTGCCTTCTGTTCTATTTCCGTCGCTATCCACCATCAGTATCCCGCTCCCTCTATTCATTACCCTTCCTTCCACCGAGTAATTGGTACAAATTTTCAGGTTTGCCTTTGTTAACAGTCCAAGTAGACAAATTTACTTTCTCGATTGATCCAAGCACGTCCTACTTGTCTTGAGACGGACGAAACGACACCTGGACAGCCGCATCAAGCACCAGCGGACAGTTTTGAAGGCTATACATTCCCACCTATCATCTTACGACATCAGACGCACAGAGAAGCAGTTTCCGTAGTTTTGCCTCTAAATAGTGCTCCGTGTAATAGTAGCGCGTCTTATTTTCTACGTGTTTTCAATTTATGTCTTTTGTTTTAAATGGTCAATTTTTATATCTATGTTCTTGTTTGTTTATACATGTTTAATAATGATTATGCTGAAGAATGAAGGAACCAGTTGCAGTCGAAATGAAATAAGTGTTGAAGTTCTGGGAGTTGCTAAAGGGATTTTAAACCCACTGGGCTTCCTTTCTCCAGCTCCTGTCATTCACTGTCGGGAAAATAATGCTTCAACTTCTTCTCCTGGAGATAAGACAGGACAGTGCGCCACAATCACCTCAATCATGTGCGTCATGGCCATCAGTCGTAGGCCATTCACAAACCCTTTTAATTTTCGCACAAAACATCTCTTCTGTTAGCAATATATACAAATTGCGTAGCAAAGTTGCGCAGGACTGTTATAGAAGATGGCGACACGTTATTGCATCTTATACTATACTCTAACTTGTAAGTGTGTAAATTAATGAATCAATATCATATGTGATCGACACACAAACCTAAGGGGGTGTCGACAACGCACTGGAATGTTGTCTGTATAGCAGCAGTCCTAATTACAGTCTTGGTACACAGTCCAATTAGCAAACTTTACAGTTTATATACATTTGGCAAATATAATTGTCAGTTAGAAAAGTTCATACTAAACACAATTGACCCAAATCATCTGGTTTCAACTTTCTCAGGCCGTCTGCTCGAATAGTAAGTGCTGTTTTTGACCTTTATACTGCTACATAACTGTTTCGTCTTTGTACAATATATTACTCCACAAACAAATTTATTCTTAGCCTATAGAATTGTTTCGACCAATGTTTAGTAAACTGAACGCTGTTAAAATACGAATTATTTCTCAAGCATTGAGGAAGAAGAAAAAGTACATCCTAAAAATCCTGGTAAACTCAACAGTGTCACTTCTAATTACAATAACATTGATTTTGCCTTTCTATAACATACACTAGATTACTCTAATGGTCTTAGAGTATGCAACTCGTACTAATGTGCGTTTATGAATTGAAAGATTAGGAAACTAGAGAGAGTTGGGACATGATAGTCACAGGCGCCGAAAATACTTATTGATAGTATATTGACGGGCCCCTGTCGGGTACACTTTGGTGATATTCCAGTGAAGAAACAAACACCAGTAACCTCAATGATGCTTATCCGTCGCCTCCTTTTTCCCCTCGATGACTAACAGACAGGCAAACCCTCTGATAGAGATGCGAAGATGCTTCAATGCCTGTCTGCTTGCTTTTTGTGCTTATACCAATTTCCAACTTGAACAAAACTCAAATTTCTGAGAAAACCGACTTTGAACATAAGCATGGCATACGGACACACAGAGATAGAGGTGCATGGCGTATGTGATTAATTGTCAGATAAAAGACTATGCATGTAATAATAAAGAGTAATCTGGTGAATACAGAGAGAAAGAAAGAATGGTGCCAAACTCCAAGATAATTTTATTTGATCTGTTCCTTTTAGAACTGTTTGTGTTTAAAATGTTTGTTGATCCGAACTCTTCTATATTCTTCTCTGATATTTACTTTTTAAAATTTTACCTCATTTTATGTGCTTCGTCGGCATTTTGTGTTTCTTCTAAGTGTGGCTGTTCATTTAATTTCAGAAAGTTTGTAGATAAATAACCACAGAAAACCTTGCGCACATTGTATATGACGATACACTGATCCGTCTAATTGCATTACAACAAGAAGACAATAAAAGAAACAAAAATATATGCCATTTCTAATCGTTCTATTTCAAAGAAACAATTTCTACAACTGATGACAAACTAAATTTTTAAATCCAATAAATTAGCAGCTTTTTTCAAATGCACTCTAGGTATACCTACAGTACTGTATAGCTAACTACGTAGTGTTTATACAATTGACATGTCATTATCTACGTACTCGGATATCCATCCAAAGGTAATAATAATAATACTTAGAATTCATGACATGTATTATTTTTGCGAAAACACAATTTGCACAACTAATGGCGTGATTCAGCATTTGACAAAGTACACATTACACCACAGTGTTATCAGAAAATACAATTAGTCACAGTTCATCATCCACTGATGGCAACATCAACAGGGGTACGTATCTTCGCAACACACACACACACACCGCATAGTACCTAGAATACAGGATATAGTGCTGATCTACAGTATGTATATACGAGCAGGACTGCCTGAAGAGAGAACAATTTTATCTATAGTCAGTTTAATCCAAATGTTAGATAAATTTTTTTTTTAAATTTCTTAGGCTTACCTCAGAGGGGAACGTTTGCTATGATCTGACTACAAAACTCTTCACAACAAACACGAGTGAGTGTGCGCCCCCATGCAGCCGCCTTCTCGTGGAGAGGGGGTGTCCTACTCCAGCAGGCAAATTCTGCATTCCTTGTGGCCTCCTGCAATTTCTTTCTCTATCTTTCCTCCCTCTACCTTATTTTTCTCAATCTCTCTTGTTCCATCTTTGCCTATCTTCTTTTCTCTCTTTCCACTCTCTTCTCTCTCTCTCTCTTTCTCCTCTCTCTCTATTTTTTCTCTCTCTTTCCTATCTCTCTACTCTATTTTCTTAATCTCTCTTTCCCTCTTTCTTTCTCTTCATCTCTCCTATCGCTTTCTATTTCTTTTTCTCTTTCATATCGCTTTCTTTCTCTCTCCTATCACTTTATATTTCTCTCTCGCTCTCTCTTTCCTTCCTATCTCTTTCTCCAGTCTTTTTATTTCTCGTTTCTCTCTACCTACCTCTCTCTCTCCCTCTCCCTCTCTCTTTCTCCCTCTCCCTCTTTACTCTCTCTCTCTTTCCTATTTATTTCTCTTTTCTCTCTACCTACCTCTCTCTCTCTCTCTTTTTCTGTGTGCTCCTTCCCATGTACTGAATTAATTGCTTTTGGATCAAACTGACTGTCAATTGAACTACGTCTATAGAGACTAGAAAAATCTAATTATAATGGCGATATATACAGCAGACAGAGACAAAGCGTACAAAACAACGCCTATAGTTGGTTGAGACTACGAGTAGGGGGGGGGGGTTGTTACTTTTTTCCCAATAGACTGAGGAACTCCTCCCGCGTTTTGGGATCCTCACGGAAGACGCCGAGCATAGTGCTGGTGATGGTGGTGGCGTTGATCTTCTGCACCCCGCGCATCACCATACACATATGGGTGGCCTCCACCACAACACCGACCCCCGCCGGTTGAATGGCTTCGGTCAGGGCCACGGCGATCTGTTTAGTTAGGCGTTCCTGGACTTGCAAGCGTCGGCTGTAGACCTCGACAATGCGGGCCAGTTTGCTCAGTCCCAGAACGCGCTTGTTGGGCAGGTAACCGATGCACACCTTGCCGATGAAGGGGACCAGATGGTGCTCGCACATGGAGAACATCTCGATGTCCCTCACCACCACCATCTCGTCGTGGTCCTCGTCGAATATCGCTTCGTTGAGGATGTCGGATATCCTCTCCTCGTAGCCCTTGGTGAAGTAGAGGAGGGCTTTGGCGGCCCTTTCCGGAGTCTTTTTCAAGCCCTGTCGGCCCGTATCTTCCCCGACGGATTTGAGTAGAGATTTGTAAGCGTTGGCCATGTCGTCCAAACAGTCGGGCCGGTCGCCGTGCTCCACGTCGTAGTCGCGTTGGGGGTCGTAGAGAGCCTGGGATCGCCGAGGTTCGGGACTTCGCTCACGTGGCATATTGAGTCGGTGCAAACGGTCGGCTAGTTCAAGCTCTGACGGCGGGTGCATATGGTTGTAGTCCTGACTCATGTTGAGAACATGTGATACCGAATAGCGAAGCATGGTGCCGTACTATCTGTCACGGTGAATTAATATAGCAATAATATATCACGTGTACAAATTGGTTGACGAATAGAAAATATTGAACACACGCTCTTTCTCTCTCAGTCGCTCGCTCGCTCGCTCTCTTTGTCTCTAGCCTTTGTGAAAGTGGCGCACTCGGATGAATGTTTGTTACTCGGAATAACCAACCAATGACGCAATCAAAAAGTTTATCGAACCCAGTAAGCACCAAGTATGCTCGACAGTGAAGTACCTACTGACTCGCGGCCACACATACAAATGACAATGATTTCGTTGGCCAATACGATGGGAGCTGGGGCAATGTGGTTGATTTTATGAGGTGGTCGGTTTTGCCAACGCCTACACGATTTTGCTCAGGGTTGACGGAGGGGGGTGTGTGCATTGGATGGACCCCTAATTACCTTTTGGTTGAATCGTCGACGCAAGAAGGAGCTGAAAATGGTGTCCCCGGATTTGGGTGGGTGGGCACGCTTCTTGCTCGCGCCCGTCGTTTTTCTCTCTCGCATGCGCAGATCGAACCAGCAGATATTCTCGTCTCTCTGATACCGTGTCTATGCGTGCCGGCTAAATATAGTTTGAACCCATTTCCTCAAACTGATCCCTATTCATTATCCCAGCCAGATTGTTGCAGGATGGGGAGGGAGGGTTGGATGGATGAATGAGGCTGGCGACAGACGGATGAGGAAGCATGTCAGAAAGAGGCAGAGCGCACTGAATGGCGTCCTCCCACCAAAGGAAATGGAGGCACTCCCCGTACATCCGTAGAACAGGCATTAAGCTCCACACACCAACCCTCGCAATCTTCCCGCACTGCGGACTCTCTCTCTGGCTTCGATAGGAAATGGAATCGGGCAAAGCGCTAAGACGCGGAAAAGAGACAACAGCAGCCACCACTACCACCCACTTGTCTCTCATGGTTCTTGTTCTTCATAGATGCACACTTATTTGCGTTTGAAATATGGTAATTTTTTCGAGTCACAGTAAATATTTGGAAAAAAGACGAGTGGTCTAAGAAAATGAAAAGAAAATGCTGAAAAAGTGTTTTCGGGGTATGATTGCGTATAGCTAATTTTCTCGTGCAGAAATTATGCAAAGGGTATTTTTTAAATTTATAATAACGAATTCTAAATCGGAAAACGAAAACCAAGCCGAATTTACGTAGACTTGTCATATAAAAATTTTCCGACAGATTTTTTAACTGTATTAAATGTTTTATATACATTCGTATTGCTTGTTTTAATTAATCAGCTTTAATATTTTTGTTGTTAAACTGGAAAGATCCATCTATACCAAACAAGCGAAGGTACCCGGCTTCGCTCTCTTCTTTCGTCACTATCCCACGCACCTCTTCCATTGTTAGTCCCATTTCATACACCATACAGTTTATTGCAAACATATCAAAGTTATTTTCTCCTAAGATTTCTGTCACTGCGACATTCATGGCATTTTTTCCTTTTGACTCGTTTTTACTTTCGTCAGCTTTCTTCTTACTGGTATTTCTCTTGAGATGTTTTCTATTACTTCTTTGACCTTTTTCTTCAATGTTTTCTTTAATCTGTGTTCAATATCCACGTATCTTTTTTCTACCTCATTTGTCTCTTCTGGTGTATCTCTACTTGGAACCTGCACCGGAGTTTCCTGTCTTGTTTCTGCTTCTACTTGTTGGTTAACCTGAACTTCTGTGATCTGGTTGGTGTTCTTCTGATTCACTAAGACTACTTGCATTACTTCATTTTGCTTCTTAAATTTAGCTGCGTTGTCCCTTAAGTTTGTCGATGTCAGATATGTACAGTATACTCTGGGTTCGCTGCGTTCCACGTGTCTTTCAAACGTCTCATTAATCCCCTTCCTTGCGCTATTGCATTAAGATCCACCTCTATTAATCTAATCTTCATGTTAGCAGTCCATTCCATGATTTTCTCCTTCTGTGCTTGCTCTTGCTTATTTTCAAGATTTTCCAATCTTTCCTTTTCGATAAATTTTCTTGTATTGGTCTTCATTGAAATGTTTCGGTGCTGCGGCATTTCTTCATCCCATTTCTTCTTTAATCTCTTCATATATCCCTTTGTTTCGGTTTCCTTTGCTTCCTTTGTAAACCTGATTAATTTATCCTTCTTTTCTTCATCCCACTCCACCCTCCCACGCCGCCTGCTCCCTGCATTTATCGCCTCTTCGTGAGAATCTCCAAATTGCCTTTTGACAGCCGCTTGTGCAGCTACTAGGTCTGGCCTGGAGGTCCCACTTTTAACGTTGGTTTGGCGATTTAAGTGATTATGATTCTCCATGAGGGCTCTTAATCAAATTGCAGGAAGCTACTGCCACCAACCATAGCCTGCATAGTTGGACTGGGCTGTGTCGGCCATCTGCACAAGTTCGCCATGTTTTTGCACAGTAGTAGTAGTAGTAGTAGTATATTTAGCCTCAATGGGCCAGAAAACGTACATGGAATCCAAACACATTGAGGCATAATTACAGTTAACAGTAGTAGTAGTAGTAATATATTTAGCTAACGTACAAAACGTACAAAAGGAACAGAGGAACAGAGGAACAGAGTTACAAAGTGGAGTCAAAAAGTCACTGATTTGAAACCAGTCTCCAAATCGCAGTAGTAGTAGTCATCAGACCGTTGGTGGCCTCTTGTGACTGGCATGATGAAAGTCCTCCATTCAGAGCGATTCTGGCTCATCATCGTAAGATCTCAATTGTATTTCCAAGTATCTGTACATCTGGTGTCTCTTCCATATTTGTACGACTTCTTCTGCAGGCGTGACCAAAATATCTCAGTTGGGAGGCGACAATTCTGCTTCCCAAGCTACGCGTATTACCCACAGAGTTCAGTACTTCCAAATTTGTTTGCCGCTCCCTCCATGAGATCCCATAGAAGACGTCTACCAGCTTCCAGAGTTAGAAAGCTTCCAGGCGCTTCTTTGGCAATGATCCACGCGGAAGTCATTGGAGGAAGTTCTGTGAGTCCTGGCCATCTCCTCTATCATCCTTAGTGTTGTTTGGAAGACATTCAGCTCCGTGATGAATGTTTTATCGACACTAGGGTAATGCGGCGATAAGACTAACGGAGTCTAAACTCCAGTCTGGATCGTCTTAACAAACCGAAAGCAATGATTCGATTTCTTTGACGTATAGTTAACGTAATGCGACAGACGCCCAGAAAAGTAATTTGGAATAAGAAAACCAAAAACATTGGATTCACAAGGACACCAAGCTGAATGAAGGTAAGCCAGGTGTGCCGTGTTGATTCCCATTTCAGTATTGCAACCCCTTGCTTTTCAGTTTAAGACTGGGTCCATTTATAAATCTGATTATGCTCAGCACACAGCTGACTACAAAATCGATATTCCCTACTAGAGTCACTGACCTTGTCGGAACCTTTGCCCCCGTCAATTCGCCGCATGCGACCCTTGTTGTCACCCCGGCTGAGCACGCAGGTGTTGTAGTCGGTGTTGGCGTCCGGGGTGCACAGCCAGCACTTGATGAACCACAGCACAGCCTCACCGGGTAGTTCTTTGTAGAGTTTCTTCAACAAATTCACCACCGCTTCTGTCTCGTCGTTGGGCAACATAGACTGCACACAGACATGGGCAAAGCGCAACAAAACATATATGAGTCAAAGAAGCGTCATTTATTCAATCCTAATTATGGTAACTGAGAGAGCAGTGAAACTAGAGTCAACAGGTGTGTTTCCAGAGACAGTATTGCGCAAAAGCTATTATCTGTTAGTATCTGATAGATCAACTTCTCCTTCGCTGATGGGGTAAACCTGTATAATCTTGAGCATAAGCAGGTGTTTGCGTCTATGATTTGAAACAAAACAGGCCACTAGTAAGTCATAGAAGTAATCGGATCTCTTTCGGGAGTATTCAACGACCTAGGAAAACCCAAAAATGGAGAGAGGGAGAAAGGATAAAAAAATAGAGGGGAAAGAAAACAGAGTGGAGAGGGAGGATACAAATAGTGAAGAGAGAAAGGAGGTAGAGAGGAGAGAAAGAGAGAGAGAGAAAGGATAAAATGGAGGGGAGGAAGAGAGGGGAGAACATAGAGAGGGGAGGAAGAGCGGGGAAAACATAGAGAGGGGAGGAAGAGCGGGGAGAACATAGAGAAGGGCGGAAGAGAGGGGGGAATATAGAGGGAAGGAAGAGAGGGGAGAATATAGAGAAGGGAGGAAGAGAGGGGGACATAGAGAAATGAGAACATAGAGAAGGGAGGGAGCGCGGGGAGGACATAGAGAAGGGAGGGAGCGCGGGGAGGACATAGAGAAGGGCGGAAGAGAGGGGGGATATAGAGAAGGGAGAACGTAGAGAGGGGAGGAAGAGAGGGGAGACCATAGAGATGGGAGGAAGAGAGGGGAGAACATAGAAAAGGGAGGGAGAGCGGG
This sequence comes from Nematoplana nigrocapitula, assembly GCA_032274565.1. Taxonomy (NCBI): domain Eukaryota; kingdom Metazoa; phylum Platyhelminthes; order Proseriata; family Nematoplanidae; genus Nematoplana; species Nematoplana nigrocapitula. The sequence goes on along the minus strand of JAUYWV010088877.1, from coordinate 3,268 downwards.
GAAGAAGAGAGGGGGAGCGGGGAGAACATAGAGAGGTAAAGGAGAGATGAGAGAGAGAGTAGAGAGGGGAGAGAGGACAGATAGGAGAAGAAAGAAGAGGCGGTATATTGGGACCCTTCACGTGGGGCCGCTGTTCATTTACCAAATGGTGAAGACCAAATCAATGTTGTGGGCATCCCCGCAAGCTTCAGAAGTCAGAGAGCTCGACCGAATCCGATGGAAGGTGCCAAACCCTTGCCTGCTGCAGCGCGTGTGTCCGAGCAGTCATCCAAACGACACGGTACCAACGACCTGAAGACCTGCAAGGAGGACACCCTGAAGCTTCTGCGAGGGATGGGCTGTGTGCACTAACGATCCCGCCGTATCCGCGCCGGATGGGTGCGGCCCGGAGAAGAAGAGAGAGAAACCGAGGGTTTTAGGTAATTTATCCCTTTGTCTGCCGGAACAGTAGTCCTACCATGACAAGGCGGCTGCTTGGGGGATGGATGCCCTGGTACCCAATGAGGACGCAGAACAAGACTTTTCAAAACATATAACTGGTTGGTTGGTAGTCCGCTCTCAGAATCTTCGCAGACATTGTTTAATAATGCCAATGGTTTCCACCATACCTGAGTGAGTCGACCAGATGGGGTCTAACAAGAGGGAAACACGCGGTATAATCGTTGTGGTGTCGATACCAGGCAACTATATTCGTTCATAGTGTATAAGACTATAAAGTACTAGCTTGCGAAAATAGTTCCCGAGTCTATAAATGTCCAACAAAAAATACGATAGCTCGTTTTACATTATTTAAACATTACACATTAACAAAGCGTACGATGCTAGTTAAGTTTGGGCTGTGAACATGGCTAATAACTTTCACAGACAGTTCTGTTGCTTCTCCTTCTTCGTCACAGTCTCTGGAACTGATTCATCAGTACATGCAACGCAAACAAAGACGGACACCCTCTTCAAATGTACCCCCCCCCCCCACACACACACACACAAATTCAACATTTTGACCGTATGTAAATCGATTTCCTCCAATTGATCAGACAGTTTCTCGTTTGCATCGGGCTATACAAAGAAGAAGCTATGTATGTATATACCAGAAACTCTTTCCTCCCGAACGACACATTAACCCCGCTCTCAACCCCTGACCACACCATAAGAGACACGCAGCATTGGCCTGTCAGACAGGTCCGACTGACTCGTGGCTAAACGATGACAGGTGGGCAACAGGTCTGCGGCTACATGGAGACGATCGTAATTACCCCACCAGGTGATCCCGTGTCGCAGAAACATGTTGTACTGCATGGAATGGGCACATGTGCGGCCAGTTCAGCCAGTCCTTTTTGCCGATTGTCGCGATGGATACCTTGCAGCAGTTGTCTTAAAAACTTGACTCATTCGATGCCAGTGGGAAGGGGCGAGCTGCTGTCGAATCAGTTATTTTCTGCGAAATTCAACAGTCCTCCTAGTCCCCTTCAAACTGTGGACTCAACTAAGCGGCAAAAGAAAATTATATTTCAAGGCATTGGCGCTGCTCGAAGATGAAAGGAAAGCGATGATCGCGCCGCCAATAATTCAGACTCCCTTTCCCCTTTTGAACAAAACGAAGGTTCACCTAAGAGCTATACGATGGCACAGGAAACTCCAAACCAACGAACGCTCTTCCGGTTAAAACACTGCACTGCCATCGGGGAAAAAACAGTCGCCAGGAATTCCACCGCCAGACTGCTAAATATAGTAGACGGGGGAAAAGACGATTTCGTTCATATTCATTGTTCGCGCCAATCAACGTTTACGCAAAACAACGAGGGGTGGGATAATCGCGCGACAGAAGTACCAATAGAATGCTAGGGCGAGGGGAGAAATAGTTTCTGGCACGATGCCAAGACGAGACGTAGGCGGCTATGGGGAGGGAAATCCATCGTCCTGAGTTGCCTAGGAAGCGCGAAAGTGTGAATCCCAGGCGCGCGAGTGTACTGCAAGCCTAGTACACGGCAGATCTTGGCAGCGTTCCAAAAGGATGCATTCCCTCTAACTCTTTATTCCCATCCATCTGGACAAAACAGATTCTCTTTTCAATTATTATTCTCAGGAAGTTTGTTATCTTAGATCACTGTTTAGCAAGCGCAACAGAGAATTATATACTGTAGGTCTTCCATGCCAAACACAAATTAATTGACAATCGCTGCAATCTTCCATAGTCAAATCAGTAAAAAATAACCCACTGGAGCATTTTCTTCCTGCCAAAATCTTTTTCTACACACAGGTAGCAGGCATCTTCTACAGTTCCGGGTTTTCTGTTGCTCATTTGAGCCTCTTATACTTGGAGTAACTGGGGGAAGCCAAGGGTTCTTCATGTCGGCCTGACACGGTTCGAGGAAGACCTCTCAGGGGCGAGATCAAAGTGGGAGAAAAGCCGCCACTTCGGGACTGGCGCCTCAAAACCACTCCACAAGTTTCGGCGAAATTTCAATTCAGACCAACTTTCTACGGAAAAAAATTCCCAAAGACAATTTTGACTTGCGCGCCTAAATTAAATTTAAAATTCTACACTGAGAAAGCATCTTCTCTGCCTTTTCCAATTCCCGAATTCCATCATATTAATAAAATGTCCAGCGCTAAGCAGTCATTCGGCGATAAAAATTCCACCCTCATTCCGGTGACTCACTCTGCCTCTCAGACCTACGCTCACGCGGAATATATTAGCTAAAACAAAGCCCATGCACTCAATATCATCATAGCAATGGTGATACTAAAAATAGATTCGTGCACAAGATACAGGTTTTGGAGACTATCATTATTTGCAAAATTTATACTTTCTGGCTGTTTTTAAGCCCGATAATTAAATATTAATGAATCGTATAAAAATCTAAAGTACCTTGACAATTTTTTATTCATATTTCCGATTTCCGATTTTAATAGAGGAAAATATGAATCTACAGGGAGCCCACTAGAAAACCGTAGGATTTGGATTGAAAACAATAAACTAAATTCAGTCTTCATTCTGCATTACTCAGCGCAATGCTTCTTTGTTTGCCAACTAACTGTGCGGAAAGTTTAACTGTAAGCTTATAATCGTGTTATAATTTAGAAAATTTTCCATTGGTATAAACACATTGCTAAATAATTTTCGATTTTTTGGATTTTAAATCCTACGGTTTTCTAGTGGGCACCCTGTATGTAGAAGACATATTTTCGTGAATTATTATTATTATTAAACAATTTAGCCACACAAATCTGTACAAAAGTACACTCAGGGTGGTGAGGAAATCCTTTG
>JAUYWV010088866.1:0-15241 GCA_032274565.1 Nematoplana nigrocapitula | reverse complement strand
CTTAGTATTAAGTTATTGCACAACATTTATCATCCAAACTTAGTGTGCAGATAGTAAACACTTGTACTATTTTTTAACTTAATATTATTTTTATTACCTTTCCCATTAGTACAATCGTTAATTCGACTCCAGAGGGCGTTTTAGGCATTCGTAACTTCAACCATGTGATGTTCTTTGACTTCGCTATGATTTCATTGCATAAATTATTCCGTTGTTGAAAGTGCTGAATGAATAAATACATTTTTATGCCACTTTGTTATTGATGCAATACTGTAAATGGCAATAAAATAAGCTTTGAATGCAAATCGCTTAATGGAAATATCGAAATTTAGATTTAACTCAATATTATTGATTAACTAGTGCAAATTTTTTAATGATTTTTAGTTAGAATATTAGTATAAGTGTTTACTCTCTGCACACTAAGTTTGGATTATAAATGTTGTGTAATAACTTAATACTAAGGATTTAGTTTGTGTTAATAATTATGAATCATCCGGTATGCCGTTGAGGTGGAGTGTGTATACGAAAAGAAGGACACGACAGGAGATTTGAATGGGTCGATAACATGAGAAATTGGAGAGAAAAAATAAACAATGCGAAATAGATGGCCATCACGAAAGTGGCTAATGCGCACTGAGAAGGTCATAATTATCATACTCGTAATTACGTCAATATACATACAGATTTCAACTTAAGAGTATGGCGCCTTTGTATATTAAATATCTGCAAACTACATTGACTTTACCCATTTTGATTTCTATATACCAATTTATTTTACTTAGTTTCTAAATATTTCTCGCGTGTGTGCTTATATAAACTAATATTGAGTACAATTTATGCGTTTCATTTGTGTATTCACTTAATGACTGCTAAAGGATTTCTGTTGAATAATGATAATAATATTTTTTATTGTTTTTAACAAAAGGAAGCCAAAGGCTGCAGAGCAAATCAAAATAGTTAATATTTATTGTAGACCTGATCATTGTTTTGGCAATCAGGCATTTGTTAACTCTGAATGATTTGTTCAGTAACTTTAGTCGACCTTAGTCTATTACTTAAGGGTTATTGCATTATCCATGCAACGAATATTTACTTATTTAAATTATGCATTTTCTGAAGCCTCTTAGTTCTCACGGAACTCACTAATTGATGCATTTGTTCATCTATATAGCTATACTCAGAAATTTTCTTAATGCCCACTATGTATAGGCATCTACAGTATATATATTTTTGTCTGTTTATGCTCAAGACCATTATAGACACGTGTCTAATGGGAGTACTGCTTCCCAGAACAGCTTCGTTTTATTTGCTTTTTAAAATTGTGATGGCTGGGATCCAGTTTTAGATTACTACTAAATGTTTTCTGACTATATGTTAAACAAAACAAAACTAGTGATTTTGCAAAAGACCAATACATGATTTACTAGGAAGATATACAACTATAGCAAAGTATATCACCTGAACAATATCAAAATTAGTTATAACACACGTCCAGAGTCTCCACATATCCTCGAATTTCGCTCATATATTCGAATATTCTCGATTTTTAAATTATGTTGAAATATACTCGAATTTATTATTTTTATTTTTATTTAGCCACCAGGGCAGAAATCCATAAATACATTTTACAATGCAAACAATGAACAAAAAAACAATGACAATAAGTAACAGGGATAAACATAAAAAAACACTATAATGGAATTTTTATGTTTATTCTCAAATTTTCTTCTTTAAACTCGAATTTGAAAAAACTGTTCATGTTATTTTTTAAACTTGTTTTATTACACTCAAATATTTTTAACTGCGGCACTGTTGAGTAACAACCAATATTTATTAATAGTTTTCTAATGACATTCAATTGTTTTTGATAAGCAGAGGAGCCTTTATCGCTCCAGGTAATTAGGCAACCCTGGCATGCTGAGCAGTCAACGGTTAGATACAAGCTGTTAAGAGACGAAGAAAATACATACTGTACATTGAACAAGGAATCTATACTTGACATAACCATTCAAACTACATAAATACTTTAGTAATACAAACATCATGATTACAGACACACATTTATTGCACATATTTGCTTGTATTTGTTACAGATCTTTTTAAAAATAAATAAATTGTTATAGATATATTCAAATATTCCCACCCTCATACTCAATTTTTTAATTTCAAATATACGCGAATTTATTTACAATATACTGGAAATATACTTGAATTTTGCTTAACAAAAAGTGTTGACACCCTGCACGTCATACCAAGATAAATTTAATTGACATTAGCCTGAGATTATGCAGATTCTGAGCAGTATCTTTGTATCTGTTTCCTTTCCCCCTATCTGTGCTATCGCGTTCTCTTCTCTCTTACTTTCCCCCAACGGGAACAGATGAAGCAGGATTGGGTAAACGCTCAACATTATTCTGGTTTTTGTTATAGATATCATTTGAATTAAATGTTTCTTTATGAATCTGAATTCCGAGTAGATACTATGGTTAATTTTGTATTAATTAAGTAAAAGTGAATTTACTGCTCATATCTGAGATATTGAAACAATTTTGCTATACGTGATTTCAGATACTTAACAACGAAGTTTCAGTCAACTGTTGGCTTCCAAGGCTGCATCGCCTCGTTCTATATTAATAAAACGGATACAGGCCAGAAGACTCAGCTGGCCACGGTTACAATACCGAACCCATTTGGTGTAAAACAAAAGTCCTTCGAGGTAAAGGAAAACTGCCCGCGTCCCAAGATTCAATGCAGTGACGATACATGCCACTATGGTGGGCGTTGCATCCAGCAGTGGGTGCGTCTTAGATGTGATTGTAGCATGACAAGTTTTACCGGAGTTACTTGTGACAAAGGTGAGTATTATATAATCTATTTCCATATGAGCGTATGATTTAACTTGTTGGTTTGTTCTTCTCAAATATCAACACAATTTGTTTTCTAGATGTGTTATACTACTTCCAATAATATATTGAACCTTCGAAATATTTTAATAATAGATAAAACACCAAAGTTTTGTCTCTACAAACTATTTTAGTCATTGAAAGCAACCTTTATTGTACAATTTTGAAGAACAATTAAAAAATTTGATAGTATTAACCATAAAAATATGTTCTTGCAGACTTTCCGTCAATGCTTTTTTATCAAACATTCATGAAATAGCGTGATATTCCTCATAGAAGCCAACATTGACCATACCATAAAGAATTTTAAATATTTTTAAGTTGTTTGTTCATACTATTTCTGGTGACATATTTTGACAAATTATCATTTTATCCTATCTCATGTAGCTTCGCAACACTTTAAGTTTTATTATTAACTCACGGCGAAATAATTTTATAAAAACGTGTAGGTCTATAAGAAGTAACATTATGTGATAATTTATCGAAATTATGCACAATATCCATTAAGGAAAGTATTGTATTTGTTTAAACTTTGTCAGTATGACATTCTGTTTAAAAATAGCATAAATAACCAGGACACTTTAGCAAGGAGGAGACAAAAGGCTTGTTGGATCAGGACAATATTCAATGACACCAAAAAATATAAATTTCAACATTAAAAAACAACATACTTGATACATTATGCAATTATCGCTTTGGTACACTATTAGATTGTGATCAAGATTTTAAAAAAATAGCGTTAAATGCTTTATACTACTGTTATGGTGTTGTCTCGTAAAATGTAGTAGTAACCTGACTTTTTAAAAGGGTGCTATGGTAAAAAATATAGAATCCTATTTCCAGTCATTTATTATTTAGTGGTAGTCATTGTTTAACAAAACTGTATCCATTTTAATTTTAAGAGTTCGGTCTCATAGTAAATTACTCTATGGTTTTCCCAGTCACCGTCACTGCTCCCGTAAGCCTCCCAGATCGTAGGGGTACTGCATGAGTGAACGTTGTACCAACCGTCTCCATTACTGCCGATTGTGGGCGACCTCTTGGGTGTTTGCAAAGCTCTTTCGTTTCCATTCCTTTATGTGTCTGTTCATTTCATCTTCTGTCTTCATTGTCTTCTTCCTCCCCTTACCGTTCCTTGGAGGATGGATATGCCGTTTACCATGTGACATGCCCATACCATTTTAGTTTTATCTTTTGACGTGGTTATTAGGTTGTCGTAGTGCTCCACATGCTCTATGATAATTCTTCGGACTTCATCGTTTATTAAGGGATCCGTGGACTTTTTGGAAGCATTTCATTTCCACTGCATAGATCTTTCTTTCGAATTCTGTTGTGAACGTCCATGATTCGTATGCACATTGAAAGATGGCGAGGACCAGAGCGTGGAGCAAATTTAGCCTGGACTTGAGATGGATGTCCTTGTCTTTCCAAATTGGTTGGAGTTTGACCAGTGCAGCTGCTTTCTGCTAGGCAGCTGTCCGCTAGGCCTCCAGCTGGGACCGATCCTTCACTTATCACTTCACCTTCTCTTCCCATGATAGTAAAACCGCCTCCTGCTGCACCATCGGCTCCTACCGATACGTCCGTATACATCTTCGGGTGGTAGTCATGGTATTATTCGATGGTTTCCATGGCTTTCGTCAGTCTGACCTCCTCTGACTCACTCCTACTACACGCAGTACTGAGGGAGGTGACAAACTTGTGGTTCTTCATCCATTTCCAGGGAGCGACACATTTTAATGATTCCATCTCTGGGCCAGGTGTCTTTCCAGTTTTCCTCCAGTTGTTCCTTTTCTGTTCGCCTGTTCCGTGTGCCGCGAGCCTCTCATGGCATTTTCTTTGAGCCGCAACCTTAACTGGGGCCTCACTCTATCAGAGCGCTCTCTCGAAATTTACCGCTGTGAGCTGGTCAATCCTGTCCCTCACACACTCCACTTTGGCCTCCTCGTGCAGCTTTTTAATAGTGGTGGAAACTAAGGCATTCTGTGAGGATCCTTGAAACTCTATTTGTGGCTACCTGTAGCTTTTTAATGGCCGATTCGGAGCAGAAACCGCCCTAGGGCCCCATCGCATATTCGTCACCCGGTCTTACATACTGTAGAAAGATGTTCTTCAGGTCCTCCTTTGTTTGGCCCCAGGATTTCCCTGTGAATACTTTCAGGACTGCCAGTCTTGATGATATTGCCCTGGCTGCTTCGTCTGCTTGTTTTGTGAACCGTATACATCGTCAAATAACACCCAAGGAACCTTGCCAGTGTTACCTGTCTGATCTGTTCACCCTTATAGGTCAGGTTGAGGTTATATTTCCCGTTATTTATTGTCCTTCGGATCTAGGCTCATCAACACGCTCTCCGAATTTGTCCAAGGTGTACTGCATAGATTTTGCTGACTCTATTGGCAGTTTGTGTATGGGTTGCCGTAGCTGCGTCGTCCGCAAATGAAGAGCTGATACAGTCATGTCATCCCTTACTGATGTCCTTTATATAAATCAGCCAGAGAGTGGGGGATAGAACAGATCCTTGAGGGAGCCCCTCCTTCATAGGTCGATACTTGCTAGTTGCGGATAAGACCGAATCAACTTTCGGACTAACACATGATGACACTGAGTACTACTGGAAGAAGTTGCGTTGCAACACATTTTTATGTATCTGTTAAGGTGAATATACATACAAGTATACGTATAATAGTGCAATTGACTGTTGACCAATATATTTTTTTTTATTCCTACAGTTAGTACAACTCTAAAATTCGGCGAGTCACCAGGCTACGCGGTTTTTGGTCTCAGTCCTGCCCACAACACCATACGAGATGAGATCGCCTTCGGTTTACAAACTGCCGAGAGTCAAACTGCAGTTATTGTGCACATTGTGGGTGCTGGACGCTCTCCCGACTATATCCAACTCTATATTGTCAACGATAGGGTGAGTAGTCTCCTTTGTCAAGCAAATATCTTGTATTTCCATGCTTGGAATCCTTTCTGTTTTACTCGTGCATTAACTAGCTAAACGCCAGATCCACAGTTACGAAAACATCGTTAATCTAATTCTTTAGATTTTGATTTCATCTACCATTAACAGATTTCAACGTATAAACAATGTCTTTTTAATAAATAAATTATGTTATCATCACCGCACCATCATCATTACAAATGATTTAGGCATATATACGCGCTCCCAAGTTATTGAATTAATAACGTTTTTTGTTAAAACTCTGTTAAACCTTAATAAATTCTAACAATTGTCATACATTCTTTTGTCTTGAAAGTGTATGGTTTTTCTCTCAGTTTCTTTTGGCGAGGATTTTGCTGCCAAATAAACTCACACTTAATCTGTGTCGTTAATGATCGCTCAATATTTATCCGATAGCCTAACTTACTGTGCTAGCAATCCTATCCATAATTAATTAGAGAAATGTATGTATGTATGTATGTATGATTTATCTGACCGGTATTTATCTCCCAACTCTCTTGACGGATTTGCATGCTTGATGACTCAAAAAATGCTACGCCAATGGGTAACATGGGAAAAATTATAATTGAGAGGCCCACAGCAAAAAATACCCCCCAAAACATGCTAATAAATGATTTCCAGCATTCGTAGGAATTTGAATTTCTGCAGTAGGCGATTGCCGCTTTGAAAATCAATATATGGCATACTAATAGAATACTGAATTTGAATTATAGTGTAGCTGCTAGCTAGCTACAAAGCTAAATCAATATACAGTTGCTAATATTTTTCATGCATTCGGTTCAGTTTTGACCGCTTTCCTTTAAAATACTGACATATTTTGCCTTTATATAGTTATTACAGTTGTGAAAATTATTTCGTAGGCAATGTAGGTGTACCAGAAGGCCCAGACTGTCGATGTTATTTATTTTTCTCAGGGTCGCTCAGTAGTCAAAGCCAAGTACAATATGGGTAGCGCAACGCATGTACTTCATGAACCTGCAGTAGATATTGCTGATGGCAGGTATCACATCGTGAGGTTTTCCCGGGATGGTGCTGATGCCGTGCTCCATGTGGATCAACAGCCAAAAAGAAAACTCAAACCAGGAGGTAAGATATGAATAAAATTATACAAAATTGCTCGAGGTTCTAAGGTAAAGAATCGGTTATTTTGTCAGTCCACATATTTAAATGAACGGATTGACTTTAAGGCAGGATGTGTGGAACCACAGATACTGTATTTGCCCTAAGGAACACAATAGAAAAATTCGGGAGAGGCCAAACCAAACACTGTGGTTAATGTTTGTTGACTACAGAAAGACAAAGTTCATTGGCAAATGCTAAATTAGTTTGGGGCCCCAAGCTTCAGCGGTTATTCGAATACTTCACGAGAACACTGAGACGTTCTCAAAGGAAAATGGAGTTCGACAGGGGTGTCTCATATAAGCAATGTTGTTCAACGTTTGTGGGGAAAAGATTGAAAGGACTGTTGATGAAAAATGCAAGAAACGTGGTATTATTGGAGGAAGAAATATTTGTAAATACAGATAGGCGGATGACAGAACTCTTTTGACTAGAGAAAATGAGCAACTAGAGGGACAAATGCGCCATCTAGAAGAAGCTAGTCCCGATTTTGGCCTGCATATTAATCTTAGAAACTCACTTGATGACAGTTGGCAATGTCGGAAATGAATCACTGATGGATGCTACATGGAATAAATTACCAAAGTATATCCTCATTGGTGACAGCCGATATGCCGGAGGAACAGGATCACAGAATCGGATTTGTCTTGGATCCATCCGTTGTATATGGTGATCTTCCCATGGTAGAAAGGCTGACTTGGTCATGATTTGGACAGTCGAACAAGACGTGTCAGGTCGTTTCCTCGACATGGCAGTTCTTTCTTTCTTTCTCATTCCCAGTTGGGGGGGGGGGGCGTCAACACCCCAATCTCCCTCAGATAGGGCAACGATCGGGAGCCATCCGAGAGGACCTCCAGCGTTGGGTTGTCTCCCAGAAGAGAAGGCGGGGGTTAGCGTGGGCTGGGCAGGAGAGAAAAGGTGGGCAAGGTCTTCAGAGGCGCCGAGACAAAAGGGGCAGACAGGGGAATCGGCCTTCCCTATGCGGAATCGGTAGGACATAAGAAGCGGGGAGTGACCAGAGGGGAGCTGGGCTAGGGTGATGGCATCTATTATTATTATCTGCTTAGTACAGGGGGAGGGGCTCCCGGGGGGGGGCGGTTGGCAGGTTCCAGTTAAACTATTCCTATGGGTTGCAATCTCCGACTATATGGCATTCCTCTCTGATCGCAAATGTCATTTAAAGATCTTCAAAAAAATATGAAGTCGCATCACTATTAAGGCAGCTATTCAATGATGGATGTCTCTTCTTTGCGTACAATGCCTCTTTCATCGGACCACTATAGCTCATCACTACTTGTACATCACTCCCTGTGTTATAAGATCCATAATAGCACTGTCCTTGCGAGAGTCAAAAGATAGCAATGACCTGTATCCCAGAAATGAAACCTATATAGCAAAATAATTGGCTTTCCACAACAAATTCTCCATTATACATACCTTCATAAAGTTAAATTGCAGCTAAGCAAAAGTTGAAGTAAGAAGCGAATATGTTAAATTTTGTCGTTAACTTAAATACGAAGACCACAATAATAGTGAAATACAAGCATATTGGAACTGGTTAGTGTTTTGAAGGGACACCCACTTTCGCTTGTCAATCATAGATATCTTTCGATGTAGCTACAAATGTAAGTGAAAATGACATGTGGAATTACATTTATGGTTTTTATATTCGCAGACTCGCACAACTCATATTACTGCCAGTGTGATGGTAATGCAATCTTATATCATAAACATCCTGAGTACAATGTTTGTGAGAGCTCTGCATTTATTGAAATTTGAATCTAAATACAGTTAAAAATATGAAATAAGTTATCAAATATATAAGATTGGATAACATGAAATATGTCAGACTCTCACCAACACCTAAGTATTCAGTTTTTTCACCACGTCAGTATTGTGTCACTTTATGTAATATTGGCTAATATTTCTTATAATCATCTTTCAAAGTTTAATTGAATTTCATTTTTAAAATTGCCATTAATTTAGAAGAAGGAAATTTGAAATCACATCACATTCAACTTATGCGCTTTGTGCAATGTATGTTGCTTATTATTTGATTCGTGTTTCACCGGAAGGAATTTAAACTGTCACTACTGCAGTAGTATATGTACATTATTTGATTGTGGGCTAATTTTCGCTACATGCTCACATATTGTCTTGAAAGCGTCAGGTTCTGTTCACGGAGCAAGTATCTCTGTATCTCTGAACATAGCAGTCTGTTCATGGACTGGTTTCATACGTGAAACCGAGACAATGTGGTGACCTCAAAGTCTGGAGAAGCCGAATGTTTTCGTGCTTTAAGTCTAGGCCGCGCTGGCCAAAAAGTGTTTAATTTTCGAACACTACAGTAAGTTATCTCATTAATATTTCAAATATGTATATGCAAATAATATAATGAACTACGAATGCCACTGCTTAAATTGATGCCGCATGAGTATGCTGAACTCTAGGACACCTGAGTTTGCTCCTTATATATACATTACATCTTTTACATGTATATCTAGAATTTATAAAACTGTATTTTTATTTAAGAAATCTGTTGTTGAAAAGTTCAGGAGACGCTTGACAGATTTTAAGCATTATGATGCGGGTGATGCGTGGTGATGTGCTGCACAAGGGTGATGAAAACGCCAATGCAGTTTTGTGTGGAAAATTAAATATGCGGATTAATTACGCTTTTAAGCAAGAATGTTTTTGAAATCATTTATTTTATCCCACAGATAGTACTTAAGCTTCACTTAATAACTTTATCTATTTATCATTTTATATATATATATTGATTAAAAAACTGTTGAGTGCAGAAATTTATTGGATCGTCCTTTCTCAACTGTTTACAAGTACAGAAGGATAGTTCTACATTTTTATAATAAATAGGTTTATTAAGTTTTTCTGTTCTTCCTACAGGTCAACAGAGCAGTCATTTCAACCAACAAAAGATCATATATATTGGTCATTCTCAGTATCTTCCAAGAAGAGTGAAAAGATATGCTGAAAATCCAGAGAATCCATATGTAGGATTTCTATCAGGTAATGTTTTGTGATGATATGTGCACTTGAAAAGTTTGTACTGTTAGTAAGTTTACATCGGGGGAGATGAGTTACTAGTAATGTACATTATTTTTTGTTTTGGTTTTATTTAGTTTAAGACCAAGATTGGTGATATAGGATTCCACTTGGAAATGCCAGTTTGCTTCTTCTGCATGCTCGTGGTTTAGGCAGTTTGCTTCTTCTGCATGCTCGTGGTTGTGCACGAGGTTTAATGGAACTAATGGGCCCAAGTCAACTTCCCACAAAAGCTAAGTGTTCAGGGCGTCACTGATGCGACTGGTTTGTGTAGAGAGAGTCGATACGAATTATCACTATTCGTTTTACTGATATAGCCTGTGGTGAACCGTTATTCATTCCATTCATTCATAACATGTGAAAAATGTTGTCTTCTTTCGGCTCGATTCTTTTGAGTCTAATATGCAGTGCGTTCCCTCCACATGATTTAGAAAATTTCGAATTAAACATTATAATAGTACAGCAACTATTCTGCGCCTTTCGGATTTTATAGTACATATGCAAACATGATTTATGGCACAGCTCCTTTCTCTCTAAGATATGACTAAAGCCCGGTTCACAATGCTCTGTAAACACAGACCTGTGTAACCTAAATTACACATATGTATGCCTGTGTACAAAAGTGTATTTACACCTGTGTAAATGTTTCTAAAAATAGCACCCAGACGCACAGGCCAGCCTGTGTAAATATGAGAGTTAAATTTTATTTATAAAAATAAAAATATTTATAAAATAAAATTTAACTCTCTCTCTCTCTCTCTCTCTCTCTGTATACACAAGGTGCTTCTATCTTTTGATTGGTCGCTGTTTCTAGAATTCTTATTGATTTCTGGTTGGAGAAGTCACCCCACTGCTGTAGCTGCAAAACAGCTGATGTCCTGACCATTCTAGAGCAAAATACACGCCTGTGTACACAGAGCATTGTGAACCGGTTGATATCTACCTCTGTAAAAATTACAGAGATGTGTACACAGAACTAAAACACAGGCCTGTGTATACACAGCATTGTGAACCGGGCTTAAGTGTTCTCCATCTCAATACACTGGTAGGGCGCAGTACTCTGCTACTGTGTCAGACCGCCCAGTGAGTATCTCAGTAGATTGACCGCCAAAGTTCTATTTCATATTTATCTATTTAGACGACCTAATGAGTGCTAATCGAACTCTTCAATATCAGGTACAAATATAAGCGACCAACGTTAAAGTTCCTTGCTATGAGAGAGGTACAGTTAGCATGTAAAGTAAAAATATACTCAAGTAATGAGCGCATTTGCAGTACATATGCTATCACAAAAGCCAGCTCCATACGCCATGTGCCTTCTAATATACTGTAATTCATCTACAACTACATCTACAAGATTTTCAGCTTGCTTGGTCACCTCTTATCTGCATATTTTTTTCATATAGTGTACAGCCTGTAAAAAGCGACCCAAGACGTCACGCAGCTTGCCTATGACTTTTTGTGAAAAAGAATAATTAAATTAGTTTTATACGCGGGAGTCAGACCTAAAGAGTGCGGAGTGCGTCAACAATAACCTAGCTGACCTCGAAACTTTGTTCGCCAACCAAACTATAAATCTTGAGAAAAAGTGGAAGAACTCCGATGAACCAACACTGAACCGCCCCAGCACAACCTCTCCAAAAATAAATCTTTCAGTTGAGATGAGCACTATCAAAAAAGAAGTACAACCTAAGAGACAGCATTATGAAACAAAGAAGGAGTTCAAGAAACTGAACATCATTATCTTTAATGTGAAAGAGGCCCCTCTCACTCAATCTATAACTATATTTGTTGTGAACTGTCGCGATGGCCTCCTGTAGGCTTATAATTCGAGAACAGAACATGGCAGAGGGTTTCAAAGGGTCTCAAATGAACCGGCGTTTCACTGGGAGTAACATAGTCCCATTAAAAGTACATTTTTGAAAATTCTGATTGATCCACCACCTGATTGATTGAATTTTTCATGGCATAATGCTTGGGACTCGCTGCGTTATCCCACAAGTGAAGTAAGAGAGCTAAAAGTATTCATTTGTAACTCGTAACCAGTCGTGTCATTTGCACTCTCTGAAGATCATTATTGATGCTTCCTGAATTTTATTTACCTGCGTGTATCGCTTTCTGTAGAGCTGCGCCGAAATTTCATTTTATTAAACACTAGCAGGTGCCATACTTGCTCTTCTTAATTGGTAAGATATGATATGCTGCATCTTTATTGCTTCTGTGCACCCGATTGATTGTGGCTTACCACTCACTGTGCATACATAATACTAATAAAGTGCCAAAATATATCTATACATCTGCTGCTAAAGTTCCTACTTACTTTTATTCCCGGGCAACGCCGGGTACCCCCTGCTAGTAAGAAATAAAAAAACGCACTATCGGATCTTCTCCATAAAATATGTCTTCCTAACACTGATACAACAAACCACGATCCTAGTGAAATCAGAAATAGCTATTTTCATGAAATTTGAAAAGCGTTACCTTTCAATCTTTTCTTCACATTCCGCTTGATTATGTGTCCTGAGTAGTGCCTCTTCTTCAGTCCAATGTTCTTTCCCAGAGTCATGTTCGTGCCAATGCTGTCTAGAGTTCATCTTTTTGATCTTCTGTTTCTCCAGCTTTACCTTATAAGAGCCTTCTTTATGCCCATATATGTCATTCCTTCTTGTCCTGATTCTCAATCACTGTGGGTGCAAAGTGACCCCTGGCTTCGAAAGGGTTGCCGACACTGATCTAAAATTATGCGTCCCTTTCTGTACCACAAATAATTTACTCGTAAAATGTGGCAATCTGTGCTTATTATAACTTTCAGCTTTTCTATTTGACATATGTCCACTATTTTATTGTTCAGGTCTAGTTTTCAACAGTGTTCCCCTAGCGGACGTCGCCAACGGTGTAGTTATACCAGGAGTGGTCATTCACAACTTGACAAATGTTTGGATCGAACCAAATTTTGAACCTAAACTGAAAGGTTATCCACCACCCAAGAAAAGGTCAGTTGTGGTGCTCTAACTTGAAAAGAATTTCCCAGAACTTTCCTCAGTTGGATTGTATATCTCTGTTGCAGTTATGTTGTACTTCTTGTCTATTTTACTTTGCTATCAGGGTTAACAGAGTTTAGGAAAATTACAGCAGATATTGTGAGATAAAGCAAACGTCGCAGCATGAAAGATATATTTCTCGTATTCTATTTATGTGGCAGATAATTTAACACAAAATCTATTTAGCAGAGTCTCTGATATTTTACTCACAAAAATATGAAACAATATTATTAAATTATTCTAATCGATGGAATAAATTGTTATCTACGACGTGTATTTAGATTTTTTGTAAAATAAGTTTATCATTTCTAATTCACTGTGATACTCGTTATGAAAAAGTCCTATACCAACGTCAAGGTTAGAGTTAAATATGCAGTCAATCAGCAGTCATTATCAATTTATTGTTTTGTTTCAATAACAATTATCAATTTTGTATTTACAAATTTAGTCAACATAATCACTAAAGAAACGGTTTTAAAGGTATAATTTTAATGAAGTGATAAAAAATGTAAAGCTATTTTTACATGCTAATTATATTCTACTACAAATTCCAGTCTTCCACGGAGCGATATTACTACCTTCGACGATATGCAATCCACCGTAGGCAGTAAAGTAAGTAAAAAAGATGCCTAATTATATTACAATTTATTTAAAAGCTTGTCCTATATAGTTTAACCCTGAAAACTTTGTAGAATTCATCATCTTTCTTTAACGTGACATGCTTTAAACAAATAAGAGCGAATCTAGGAGGTTTAACATCAAGAAAGGAGTTCGTCAAGGCTATATACTCTCCAATCCTGTTCAATATGTACATCGAAAAGTTAATTAAAGAAGCAATAGAGGACACAGAAGGAGTAAAAATAAATGGAATAAAGCTCAACAACATCAGGTATGCAGACGACACATAATTATAGCAGAATCAGAAGAAGCACTCCAAATAATGATTGATAGACTAAACCTTATATGCGAAAAGTATGGAATAGAAATTAATGCAATGAAAACAAAAGTTATGGTGATAAAAAAGGTTCTGAATACAAGGATTCGGATTACATCAGACAGTGTCATCCTGGAACAGATTAAGAGATATTGTTACCTAGGCTCCCTGATTACAAAAGATGGACATTGCTGGGATGAAATAAAGTAACGTGTGGCGTTGGGAAAGATATAATAAGTAATATTGGTTAACAGACAAAAGGGAATATAGTTAGAACGTATGTATGGTCAGTTTTCTCTTATACAGAAGTGAAGCATAGACAATAAATAAATCAAGAAGAACTTGGACAGATGACATCAAAGATTGGTCAAACATAGAAAAACTAACTACAGTGATTTAAAGAGAATGGTCAATAATAGAGTTCAGTGGACAAAAATGATGTACGGTGTACGTAGAGGCTACTCAGAATGAATGAATGAATGAAGGCACATACTGTGCCTCAAATATAGCAAGAGAATGCAACAATAAATGCACTCCTACTGTGAAACTGCTATTGAAATACATACAGTATAAGCAACAAGTAGGACTGTACCAGAGAGATGGAATACTATAAGTATAGTTCAATATATTTGGACTGTACTGCCTGTTTGGTCTTTATAGCCTCAGCAGTGCAGCTAGGAAAAATATGTCGCAAAAATCTTATGTTTAGCAATCGTCTTTATAGTTTTTAAAAAAAATAACAATAATTCCACTCAATTCTGTATTTTCAGGGCACGACTGCTACAAATCCACAAACAGGCCTTGTTGTACCCCGTCCTGGATGCCCAGATCCATTCAGTTCATCTAATCCAGACTGCAATCTGAAGAATGAGGGCGGTATAGTTCGCCCAAAAATTATATTCACGTCGACTCAGCCAAAGTAAGTCACATTTTTCTGTAACATGTTATTACATGTATTTTGACATTATAGTGCACTTCGAACGTGATCGTTGACATCCATATGAATTGCTTTTTGATAATTATAACAGTTTCTAATACTGGTGACTGTACGACTAAATCAATCGAGCGGTGGGTGGCCGAGTGGTTAGCGACGCTGACTGCGAAGCCAAGCATCTAGTGTTCAAATCCTGGTTGAGTCACTGAATTAATTTCAGCACCGCTTCCCTGACAGTGGCCGTGGTATGGTGTGTAAAAGCACTAAAATATCATTGG
>JAUYWV010088855.1:0-15244 GCA_032274565.1 Nematoplana nigrocapitula | reverse complement strand
TGGGTTTTTTCTTTATTCACTCTTCAGAAGGTTACTTTCTGCTTGTCAATATGAAGTTAATGGTAAACGTAGTATATTTTAATCTTCTTATATCATAGGGGGATAATTTGTTTCAAAACTGTACGGCTCTACATCATTTAACGATAGAATTATTATATTTAACAGCACAAAGAAATGAATCTGTATAAAGTGCAATAATGCGTTTTTAACATAACATTATATATAAATGAAAAAAAACATTGCAGTAGATAGTTATATATATGAACATATAGAACAATACAGTGCATCAAGTAAGTTAGATGACTCTGTTTTTTCGTTTAATTTCTATTAGATTAGATCAACAGATGCCATATTTTAAATAAAGAATGTCTATTTAAATTTATCAGTATTTCAAACGAATCATCCACTAATGATTCGCTAGAAATTTGTATGCCGGGTAAGTATAAAAGAATGAGTTTAAACAGCAGTATAATTTAATTGTTCTACAAGCGTCAATTAAAAGATAACGCCTCGTTTACTACTCCCTATTAATAAAATTCGCAACACCTATATCAATTCGTTTAAAATACTGCTAAATTTAAATAGATATTTCTTTATTTAAAATATGACATCTATTGATCTAATTTAATAGAAATTCAAAGAAAACAAATAGACATCTCTAGCTTACCCGATTCACTGTATTTTCCTATATGTCAGTGTCAATTGTTTTATTTATATCTACTGTAATGTTATGTCAAACACCAAATTATTTAATAGATCAGTATATAGTTATGCCATGCTTACTAGGCCGCGCCTATATACAGAAATGATAAAACAACATTTTTAATATTTGAAAGATATGTCTGTCAATGAATGTTTGGAGATGCCATATGAAGTATTAGTTCTAATGAAATAAAATTCCTGCTTAATAATATATTTATAAATTAACATGAAGACAATCTATGCATATAGTTGGAAAACTTCGCGTAAGTGATTTCTGTTTGTATGATATTTCTATAATATTTTGCTAAAGACCTAAATAAAATATTATGTTCTGGGATATTCGTGCGGTTGGCTGAATTCTTTTGTGCCAAACGAAATGGGACGTTGACGTCCAATATACTGACTGACGTCCCTCCTGACATTCGGTAACACGCACCCAAATACCTAAATATCCCCACTATCTATGGCGTAAAGCATTTAAATGCAATTCGATCAAACAGCAAACTTGGAAAATGAAGCGTAAAATAATAAAACAAAATTTATCGTGAACTCCCGAATGTTACATTCAAATGACAATTGGATTAGTTACACTGCTAAAAATAAATATTTAGTATTTGCAGTTTACATCAGTTTTCAGAACTACTGTATATTCATTAGTACACTGATGTAACTAGTTTATCCTGTTAGCAGGACACTTTCAATAATACATAAATAATAAACGATGAGCCAGAAAGACAGAAGAGATAGACTAAATATAGATATGAAAAAAAGTATTACAGAGCGTTAATCTGTACACAACTGGTGGCTTTAGTCTTGATATTAAAAATTGCTCCAATACTTGTAGTATTTTTCGTAGGTCTTGATTTGGGCCAAAATAAAAAAACGGGATATAAATTCAGGTCTGCATGTCCTTGGGAACACAATTTGGATTGCTGAGCAAACCGACGATATGTGTGAAAATGTTCGGGAGCTTTTTCCTTTCATGCAAGATACTTGCTGGAATAATGTGCTCCTTTGTACAATCAAAAAGACATTGCGTTTTCCGAGCAACAAATGCTAAAGTAAATAACATAAGACGGCTCAGAGAATAACATTTTCGCTTTTAGGACGCCCAATGTGTCTGGAAGACAAGGTTAAGTGTAGTGATAAAGACAGGTTTTGCGGAGGAGACATATTGAGGGAAGTGTGCGGAAATGACGAAGATTCTCATTGTGATTTAAAATTATGGAACAACTTTCGAAAGGGGATTTATGCAAGATGTACCGTAGTGAAGAAAATTACCAAGCGAATGATTGTGACAGGAGACTCAGGAAAGTGTAACAGTGGAGGAGGTTGAAGAACTGACGCTTATGGAGTATGTCGAAAAGCAGATTGCATCTTGAATCTTAGATATACGTTGAACAGAGATGGGATGCGCGAGAAGTTTGAGCCTGGTGCGGATGAAGTTCATAAAATGCCCACTGTCCTGGTGGCAGAAGGTAGTGGATGAGTATGAAAAATAACTTTGTAAAATGTCTGAAACAATGCAGATTATGGTGTGATTCGGGAAAACAGAAAGCATACTAAAAAACAAAACAGATTTGTCACTCTTTTTATTTTCAATATCACAAGTAAACAGTATTATACAAATGCAACAATAAATGCTATAAGTTTATAATAGAGTCACATAGGTAAGGTCAATGGGATGTCACCAATCTTCTATATCGTGATCGATTCTTCGCCACAGTGGTCCAGTTCTCCATACCTCCTGCATCCTTCTTCACAGTGTCTTTCTAACGAAGTCTGAGTCGTCCTCTTCTGCTACGTCCTGATTCTTCCATAAGTTCCATCGGGAAAGCTCGCCTTGGTGCTCGTTTTCTTCCCCCATTCTCGCTACATGGTCAGCCCAGCGGAATTTGTTCTGTATCACTCTCTCGGAAAGAGTTTATTTGAGACCTACTTCTTCTCTAATATCTACCAATCTTTTCCTTTCCACCAACTTTGCGTGTGTTATCCTTCTCACCCAGTTGTTCTTACTTATTTGGAACATTTTCATTTGGGTCGCCGTCAGGGATACTGTCTCAAGTTCGTATATACTTCCTGGGGGATGATACATGCACTTAATTCTGTTTTCCCTTCAACATTCTTTCAATCTTTCTATTGCCATTACACCGTCTATCTTCCTCCATGTCTGCGCACCTGCCTGCGCTCTTCCGTTCACTTTTCCATCTCTACTTCCATCTTCCGCAACTTCCTCACTCAGGTACACGAAGCTAGAGACCTGCTTCAAGGGCACACCATTTAATTTTATGTCTAGATCTTCATGATGTTCTCCGAACCAATTTACCTCCGTTTTAGGTATGCTTATTGTTAGTCCCTGCCTTTTAAATTCAAACTTTCATTCTTCTAACATTTTCTGCAGATCTTGAGCATTCTTATCTAGTAGGACCAGATCACTTGCGTACATGGATTTTTTCGTGACTTCCCCATCCACAGTTTTTGCTCACCAGCTCCATTACTGCATTGAAAATTAATGGACTTAAACGCGCTTCCGTATCTCAGTCCCATGCCCACTTCAAATGCACCATATCTATCTGAACCCATCCCTCAGTCTGCTTCGCATCGCTACATGCATTCCTTCAATAAGTTGTACTTTTGCTTTTTTCACACCCCTCCATCTCACTTGGTACAGTATCATTTCTTTCTCTAGGTCTGCAAAGCCAATCACCGTATTTTTTCTTTTCTCAATCTTATTTTCAATCATTTGTCTAAGAGCAATAAGTAGTTCCTCTGCCTCTGAATCCCTGTTGCTCTTCTCTGATTAATGGTTCCACTGTAACCCTCAGCTTCTTATGTAGAATTCTTTCCAGAAGCTTAACAGTGTGATGTCATGATATTTTTCTGGGTCTTGAACATCTTCCTAATCTTTTCCAGATAGGGACTATAATCCATATTGCTTATTCCTTCGGGACTTTTCCCTCATGTAAAAATTTGTTAAGAAGCGTTGTTGTCCATTTTATTCCTGTTTCACCTGTCGATTTAACTATTTCTACCCGTAACTCATCTACTCCCAAGGCTTTACCATCCTTCATCTTCCATAGTGCTTTTCTAACCTCTTTATTAGATATTTCAATCCCACATCGTTTCCCTCTGACCGATGAAGGCATATATAAACTGTTATTTCCATCTGAGGGCGGGCTAAGCAATTTTTTAAAGTATGTACTACAAAAATGCCATGGATTCTTTTTTGTATGTCAATAGTTTCCCCTCCTATCTTTTCTCTGCTCCTCTGTACATGTCTTCGGCATTTGCATTCCTATCTCGTGCATGTTTATGGATGATCTTTTTTTCTTTGTCTACAGCAACGTTTCTCAACCCAAAAGATCTTAGTGCCCCCCGGTGTGGGTTTTGAGAATCCTATTGCGCCCAAAGCAAATGATTTTACTCACATACCACAATATATTACAGAAATACAATATAAAAAAGTTTGTGTGATAACAAGCCAGTTAGCCTTAGTGTGACCTTTGTCGCAAAAACCAGCTACTTCACGTCGGGATGGAAATTTGTCAGTCGCAAAAGCAGGTCACCTCTCCGCACACCGTCAAGTCGGCTTCTGGCTTTCGAGGAAACCTTGTTCAGGGCACTGAAGCCTTTTTCGGCTAAAAAGGTCGTTGGAAATGGCAGCAGGCATTTTTCAGCGTAAGAAAATCGCTAAGAGCATGCAACCGATAACTTCGGTTTTCTGCGTTCCCCAATCTTCCTAACGTCCCCTTTCACCCCAACACCACTCAAAATAGCTCCAGCGCCCCCACCCCGGGGCGCTAGAGCCCTCGTTGAGAAACGTTGGTGTACAGTATTTGTATTTGGTTATTCCTGTTCCATCTGTTTTTTACCTTTGCTACAACCTTCATAGAAGTGTTACAAATGTTGTATAGGTGGTGAAAAGAAATGATTTGTAATATATGAACAGAGAAGAGAACTAATGTGTTTGCAGTGGTCTTATGCGCCCGATCTATCTTTAGCGCTTCGTCTACTCGACATTTCCATTAGTCATCGATGCTTTCTGTACATTCGCTGACCATTCAGCGCGCCTGCCTTTAGTAACTCTAATGTCGTTTGCGCTTTGTCATTTCGACGTTTGCAATCGTCATCGTCAGGTACTTTCTTTCTTTCTTTCTTTCTTATTCGCGGTCTGGAGGGCGCGTCGGCACCCCGATCAGGTACTCGCTGGCTATGCAGCGCCCTCCGCCTCTGGCTCTTGTTCAGCAGTGTGTTTTGTACAGTACTCATTTTGGCGCTCGTTCGCTATCTGCTGCGATCTATAGAAAAATAGATGTTGAGCGTTATATCTTGGCGCGAACGTCACAAACTCTTGTCCGATGGTATAAGAGCTGACTGTCACAAATGATGATGATGATTTGATTATATTTGTATATCTTATTTAATTCCTACTGTCAATCTCAAACGCATTCATTAATTATCTACCTACAAAACATTAATCACCTGTGCAGAAAAGAAAATAATCAGTTAGAAAAATAATGATCGCATATGTTAAGCGACGTGTTCAATTAGACGTTATACACCTCTGGCTCAGCTGTATGATCGCGTACCTAATTACAGAGACTAACTGCGCCTTTATCGTCATACCAACGCTGCTCTGAAGACGAATAATTCTGAATCAGAGAAATTATGGAAAATCCGAATCAAAATTGTTGCTTTACTACCAATTTATTTCGCGTCTGCCACTTTTTAGATGTTAGCCAATCAAAATATTTACAGGTGACTTCTGACGTCATTTGTCTTTTGAAGTCTTCTGACAGTACAGATCCGATTTGAAGGTTATAGAAATAGTTGAACGTTTTTTCTTTAAAGTGAACTTTCTTCCACCTTCTATCAAATTGGTGACTACATAGTTATTGCAGTTGTTATCATAAAAATGGTAAATATCGTATGAATTTGATACTACACGGAGGGGAATATATATCTGACACTTTACAAGACACGCCGGCCCAAATGAGCTAAATTTAGGCCCGGGTATATTACCAAATTACAGTGTCCGCATCCATTACCGACAAAGAGACAATGTAGCCTGATCATTTGTATCAGATTGTAGTAAAGTGGGCGCGAGTTTCCTGCCTATAAAAGGCCCATCTACTCTGTGTTCCTATCAGCTGACAATTACCTGCTATAACAGCACCAGTGAATTCGAAATTAGAAGCTGGCTAGATAAATCGGATACTCGTATCCTATATATTTGTATAGCGGATTATTCTTGAAGTTTTTTCTCAGTGACTGTTTGTTATCAGATCGTCCAATCCAACTCCGCCCGCTGGTTTGGGAACTGAAAGCTAATATTTTAATGTAAGCGATTAAATCAAATATAGCGGAATGCATTGTATTTATATTTATAGATCTTCTAAAGTTCGCTCGAATTTATTTCCTATATATATATATAGTATTCCCATAAGCTTATTGGTTTTGAAGGCTGTGAATCAATGGAGTTTTTGGTTGTCAGCCTTATTTTATATAAAGAAATCCCGGATAAATATACTTTAAGAATTATACCTATATCTGTATGTTCACGGATGTAGAAAGAAACTAGGCAGAATCATGCACAAAAAGCATCTAATTTATTTTCATACTAGACCAATTCGGTGGAGGCAATGGCCCATGTGATCAGTGGGTATTCGTTACGTGTCTTTATAACAAACACTGTCCATTGCAGTCAGTCCTCTTTAAGAATCATTAAATAATGTTCGTTCGTTTGCTTTACTGAATCGTTCTAATTAACTACAAGAATTAATATGTGACGGTGTCATATGTTGAAAGACATTCTTGCAATATTTTAGACACTTTTCGTTTCAGACAGACGGATCAACAGAAACATCCACACAATTGAGTAGCAATCCAAAGTCTGACAAGAAAGGAGCACAGATCATCGTTATAGTATAGGCCACAAGAAATTCACGTAGACATATCGGTTGTCCCATCGATTTTTTATATCGATCGTATATTTCTACTGGGAGGCGTTTTAATCTTGTCAATATACTAGCGGCGATAACCGGCTTCGCTCGGGGGATACATTTGGCAATAAAATATCAGGAAACAACCAAATTTTCAGGTAAAAAATATTATGATTATTCAGTAGGAAAATATATTCTTTGGGATCAAATCATAGTTATCTCAGGGGGGATAATAGGCTTAAATCCCCAGTATTAATAACCTCTTGAAATGTAACCAATTTTACTTATAAATTCTGAGGTATACTACTCTCAAATTTATTAGTAGTAAATAAAAACCGTAGTATGTTGTTTTAAATATCGCATGTTTTTACCTGCTTTTAAAAACATTTTCTTATTAATTATGCACTTTTAATAGGCCTATGTTACTTCTAGTGAAACGCCGGTTCATTTGAGACCCTTTGCAACCCTCTGGCACGTTCCGTTTTTAGTTATAAGCGTACAGAAGGACATCGCGACAGATCACCACAAATAGAGTTATACTGTATCTGCAATATTTTTATATGGTGCATTTTACTAATCTCATCTTAAATTAAATCTGGACTTGCGCGGCGTATATAGCATTATTTAGTATTGTACGAAAGTTAGGAACATTCTCTTCTAGAGGAAAATTTAAGAAACGACAATACTTGTACTGTAGTTATCTGGCTAAAACTACACTTTATAGAGTGAAAAACAGCGACATAGGCACACAGTGTGACTTTCTACCCAAATGCGCAAAAATACAAATTTCGCACGCGCAAAGACAATATTGAATAATGTTCGGCCATATCACATGTCAAGGAAGAGGAGAGTATTCTCTAAACGACAGCACTTGCGGAATATTCATATCATTAAAAAGTGTTTTTTGAGAAACGTTTTAGTTTTGATATTTTTGCATTGCACTCGACATTTTTCTTATACAATTATTATTGGTAAAGCTTTTCAAACGTTCACACACTTCTATATCTACTGAGAGGAGAACATTACACAAAAGTTGCTGAATTATTTATTAGTCATTAGTTTTTTTTAATAGAGATCTCCTCAATTTCATTAATTTTATCATTACTATACATTAGTAGTAGTAGGCCTCCGTCGGTCAAGGTTGACCATGAGTGGTGCCTCCTAATGTTCCTGGCTCCTGTTGGACCAGCGTCGCTTGTGGTTGTAGAGACCAATGCGGGACAGTCTCTTTCGCAATGGTCACATCTGTGTGTGGCCTCTGGTCTGTCGGAGTTGTTGCGCTCCTTTTTGAGTGCCCTCTTGTCTACCGCTGCATTCATCAGCTTTCTTCCCCTGACTTGAGGTGTTGGTTCATGGTACTTCTCCCCCTCGTGCGGTCAGCTGCAATCTCCTCCCAGGACTCGGTGTCGATGTCGAGTGCCCTCATGTCTCTCTTGCAGACATCCTTGTGGGCGGCCAAAATACGCCAGATTTACTCCTTTCGTCGGCGTTTGTGTGTATGTGAAAATGTTTAAAAATTCGGTCCAGTAGTTTCAGAGAAGTAACGGAAACGACAATACATGGAAACATACAAAGCAATCGAACAATCGGACATCGACATAAATTCACACATCCCGTCTTTTAAATGCCGACATATACGACTTCGTCGCATATCGCCATTTGTTTTTTCAAACTTGAATCAATGAGATTATATCCTTTTCGAGTTTGTTATGAGTAAACCATGTCGGTTGTTAGAAAATAAGCTAAAAAGCAATGGCAATATTTACAGATTTGGGAATTTAACATAAAGATTTGAAACAACAGTACAATGATTGTTATTTTAATTTGCATAATACTTCATTGTATTCAGTCAAGACATCAGACAAACAGCAGTTATAATGGTTATTCACTCCGTTGAAGAAGGATTTTCGGAATGGGCTATATCGATTAATTAATTTGGCAATTGTAATAATACACATTCATATTATTATTATCATTATTCTGTTTCAAAAGTCCAGTTGTGCTGCGCCAGACGTTCTTACGACACGAAATCATGACTTCCTTTCAAAACACCATATGGGACATTCTGTATATGTGATATTTTATTAAAAAATCCGATTTATTTAATTATATTTAGTCTAGTAACTAATGAGAACTTTTTTTCAGATATGGAATGTCAGTAGTGGGTACGATCGAACCCGTACAGCAGTGATCTGTATTCGAACCACTAGGTCACGAGATCGCTTGTCGACATGCATGCTGCCTTATGAGACAAAGGAATTGTTGATTTGGAAATGAAATATATTTCAAAGCACATTTTTGAAGACATTTCTCATCACACTATTTATTAGTAAAATATATCTGTGGGATTGGGATATATTGAAAATTATTTTTGTATATAAAAAGTGAGGATTGTATGAAATGTTTAATAAAAATGGAAACAGACTTTAATCATCGGTACGACGGTACGTGTGTTTTTTTTCTAAGTAATTATCTTTGCTCCGGAGCTTTACAATCCGATGTCCACCTTCCTGTTGGGATCGATTTTATTTATTTTTAAATGTCATTATAAACAATATTATACAATAGTTCATCTCTATTTGCGTCTTTAAAATTACGTTTAAACATTACACTTTTGAGTCTGGTTTACTATACTTTAAAAACAGAAAAAGCAAAATATTTTCATTTATCTCTTAATATAAAACTTTTGAACATGAACGTCGTTTGTCATGAAGCTGAAACCAAATTTAATAAAACATGTCATTCTTGGTCAGTGATAAATGCGCAAGCAAATGCTCATAAAAATATAAACATGTATTCCCTTTGTGTGCTTTTGTGAATGTTAACATATACAATTTCAGGTCCAAAATGATGTTTTATATATATACTCCTCAAGGAATAATATCTGCAGACCAAAATAAAAAATGTTAATGCTAAAACTAAACATCAATCTTGTTACCGTTTATGTCGGTGTTTTTGTTTTTGCTCATTTCGCCACGACGCCTTTTTTTAGAGTGCTCTGTTTTAAAAGTTGCATTATCATTTTTTCTTTCGTTTTCTTCCAACAGATGTTCAATTTGTCTATTCTTTTGTATCAAACGGAAAAATGTTTTTCGTTTGCCCTCTAATTTTCATTTGTGTTACCATAGCTGATACTTTGAAGCAGATGGGATTTTGGTTTTGCTATTTGCTCCCCATTGGCTTTTTAATGAATATTATTTACTCTTTCTCTATTTGCCATAGCCTCGTTTAACATAAAGATTCGGGTGGCAAATGCTCCCCCCCCCCACACACTCCGCTAGATCTAAAATTACCGCTTATTTTAGCGCCCTTTTTATTATGTACCCAGCAAGGAGTTAGTCGAAAAGGTAAAGAATTTCAAATCCTTAGGACAATTGATAACCGATGATGGTAAAAGTGACAGCGAAGTGAGGGCAAGAAGAGAGATAGCGAGAAGCAATTGGATCAAGATGAGAGATGTGCTAATTTCAAAGACCCTTAGTTTGCAGCTTAGAAAGAAAATGATGAACTGTTACATCGTTTCCACATTGCTATTATACTCATCAGAGCCATGGAGGTTAAGTAAAGAGATGAGAGATAAGATCAATGCTTTCTAAATGTGGATGTACAGTGCATAAGAATGTTTAGACTATACTGTATCTCGTAAAGATAGGAAAACTAATGAAGCAGTGCTAAGAATGACGGGAGAACACAGATCTCTATTCAAGAATGTGATGAAGTATCTTGGACTAGAAGGTTCCAGAGGACAAGTTACACAACTACGCCTGTGATGAGAAATAGCAGAATTAGGATGCGAGTACTCGTGAATGCGCTTGAAAACATGTCTTATGGGTTTTTACCAATATACAATAGGTAGAATTCGGATCAACCTAACAGATTAACAGAATAGACGAGACATAATTTCGAGGCAACAGCACAGTTCGACCCTTCAATAAAAATTAATTACGAACCTTAGACGATTTAAGGATTTTAGGTAGCAGCTTTTAAAGAATGATAGGCGGTTTATCAATATACGGAATTGTGAAAAGTAGCGGCATCGGTATTGGGACAAGAACTACGAACAGGATTTGAACGAGACGACAGAATTGTTCTGACGCAAGCAGAAAGAGGTCTTCAACATTTTTCCATTTTTAATTGTCGTATGAAATTAAGCAAATTCAGCGTAAGCAATTGCACACTACTGTGTAGTAGTTTTCGAAAGTAAAAGTTCAATATTCCTGCTTCTTCCCTCATCGATCTGGTTTTGACTGATTATAGTCGCTGAGCAAATTTTCTTCGCCCTTGTTTGCGCATTTTAAGTATCTTTTAATCTTCTTTTCACCTACACGCCAACACAACTCCCCCGAGATTTCTCACGCCGCTTTCACACACACGCAGAATTTCCCCCTATCGCCACGAACGAGCAAGGGGTCTGTCTGTTCTTCGTTCGCTTGCCGAACAGTTGGCTCAAGCCGCTGCTCACTCTTTCCTGGTGTTTCTTTCTTCTGTGCCTATACTCCCGTTCGCCATGTTGTGTTAATTCACCCCGGGAGCCGACGCTTCCAAATCATTGGCCTCCCACTAACTACTTCCTTGTTTCGCTTATCTTTTCGATTCAACGCTCAAAACCATCAATAACCAACCCTTCTCTCTGCCTAGCCTCACTTCTCCCCCACTTTTTAGGCAGAAAAACAACGCCTGCTTAGTGGTTTGTCGGTTTGCTTCCAATATTTCTCCACTGATAATGGCGCACGCAATATGGCGTAGAATGGTGCGCCATGTCAATGGAAATGAATTATAACTTGGATAATTGAATAAATGTCGTTTTTGTTATCTTTGAAAAGATGGCTACACCGTTTATATTTATTATTTCGTCTGATTTCATTTTCTAGAGAAACAGTTTAAATGTTTACTTAATAAAATTGAGATTTCTTTGATAAAAATATTTAGAAACTACACTATGAATAATTTTCTGCGACTGTTTTTACCACAAATTGATCACGAGGGGAAGTGATTGTGATAGAGAAATTAATTCCTTTTGGAAAAAGTTTATTTTACTTTTCGTAACCTTTGAACAATATGAAGATTCTGAAAAATCCACAAAAAATTAATTCACTTTATAGAATCGATAATTTTTCACTATATAATTAAAATTTCATACTCCGTACCTGCATCTTGTGCAGATAATACTTTCCTGATGACTTCCTTAGTGACTGTACTATAAATATAATGTACATTGTATGTCCGTTGTTTATTGATCTCAATTTGATTTAAATTAAAGAAAGAGAGAGAGAGAAAGAGCGGGCAAGCGAAAGAGAAGGAAAAAGTAAAGAAAGAGAGTTAGAGAAAGAAAAAGAAAGAAAGAGAGAGGCGGCGACACATTCAGAGAGGAAACGACAGAGAGATAATAGAAGGAGATAGGGAGAACAATGACAATAAGCAGGGCAAGAGGATAAATGATAAATCTACGATATACAGCCAGAGGCATTTTCGATGACCGTCCATATCAGGAAATTATTTATGTCCAAATTAAAGAAGTAAATCATACAGGGAAAATTATTATCTGAAACATACTTATTTACTCACAAACACAAAAACAGGGTTTGTTTTATCTGACTTCCGATTAAATGGAGGATAGATGTGATTGGCTTCGAAGAATAAGCGCGCTTTGTGTTAAAATAAGCTCTATATGCTAATCTTGAGACCCTAAGAGCCATAAAGACAGGAAAATGATATATATATATATATATATGAGGTTATTTATTTTCAAAGCCTCGATTGGCTTTTGACTTTATTCTAATAACCCGAAGATAACAGGAAATTAATCATGATCAAAATTCAGAATTAATATCTGTAGAAACAAAATAATGACTGCCATATACTGTACATATGCACAGAAACTGGCATATGAGGATATTGTGTTTATCTGAATATAGCAATAAAAGTTTTGAATCGTTAAATTTGTATTTGATTGACATACTGCACTTTTTACATTGATAAATCTCTCTGAAATACTTGTCTGGTGGTTTCAGTCTACTCTTTTAGATGTACTTCCGATAAATTGATTAATAAACCGATTCTATTATATACAGATGAACACTAATTTCAATTAATGGATGGAGGAAGAAAAAAGTAACTAGCGAGTCAATCGAAAATTTCTGTGGGAGATGCGATTAATGGTCATAATTTTTTTGAAAGAGGACAACTAATACGGCTTATCTTACCTACTGTAAATAGGCCCCTTTAGATTGTAAAGAAATCAAAAGGTGAAGGCATTTCAACGTATTATACTATGTACAGTAATTGTCGAAAATAGATATAAGTTTATTAAATTTGAAAAGTATCAAGACTGTACAGGTGCACGTTTAAACTAAAGACAAATGCTTCACTTTGTTAAGGTCAGAGAAAGAAAGAATGTCTAATATACAAATTTGTTTTTTTTGGTTGTTGATATGTAAGATGTAAAATAGTTTGTTATGCATATGTTATAGCATTCCTGCACAATTTAGACTAGATTCACCACATGTGGATCGTTGATGAATTTTTAATCGTCGGAGATCTTAAAAGCTCCACGCACATCAACATAAAGATCAGTCAGTCAGTAGTTCCTCCTTGTGGAGGTTGGAGATCATGGTTTTCAACTTCTTTGTCTCGTCTCCTTCTCCACCGTCCATCCCGTCCATTCCTTGATGTAGTCCATCTACTTTCTTCTTGGTCTTCCCCTACCTCTCATACCTTCTATTCTTTTGGTTATCACGTCCTTATCTCTCGACTAATTTCACAGAATGTGACCACAGAATTGCAATTTCGTTGTTTAGAAGCTCTTGTTTAAACTGCCATTTTTAGGACCCTCCCGTTACTGATCTTTTGGAAACACCATATTTCGCAATGCCAACATTTCTTCATAGCTTTTGTAATCGTCACAAGCCATTAAAACTGACCACACGTATGTTTTTAAAAGTCTTAGCCTCGCTTACATTTTTACTTTTGATGAGCATCAGCTTATCTCTATTTTGCATCTATAAACACATTGCAGATAATATCAGAACTAATCTCAGTCGAATCAGAGCGTTCATACGAATCTGTTGATGCTCAATGTACAAAATAAGATGACAACAATTCTCTTGACGTTTTCTATTGGAATTTACTACGAAGCTGCTTAGACTTTCGTCAGATAAACATTTATGCTGCTCATACCGTAAAGTTCCCCAAATCTTCTCTGCTGAAAATTGCAATAAAAGACTCATCATATCTCAGGTAATTCGCGATAACGTTCCATCTGCGCTTTCATTTCATCACACAGATGTCAACTATGCAACTATAGTTAATAGCTAATTTCGCAAATCAATAAACTAAGAGCAAGAGGAAATTACTCGGTTTAATAAAATCAACCAAGGAAAGCAAATGCGATTGTAGTTCCAATGTCAAAGACCTTCTACATTTATTTTCACTCCCCACCATTCTAAATTCGATAGACACCCATAGAAAGGATGTCGGAGTTAGACATCTAAGTAACTGGAAATAACGTTCGTTTATATATTAAGCAGATGGTGAATATTAATAAAAAGAGAAATTAATTTTCTCCATCCAATGCAATTTTAGAATTAGATTTAGTTGATATATACTGTCATCGTTAATGATCACAAAAATGCATACCTTTGGATGGTATAGGTAATATAGCATAGATTAATCTGACGCCATAATACTTTTCTGCCATTGTTGTGCATTCAATCTTACAATTAGATATTAGACTGCACTCGTTCGTTAATGGCAAAAAATGTGCCAAACGGGCGATGATATAATAGTTTCGCTCAACCAAATTAGATCCTACAGTCGTCTATAATGGATCACGCGGTGTTGCCTTACAAATTCCTTTTAAGTTGTGTGTTCACTGTATAGTCTAATATGTAATTGTTTCCAAAAGAAATGAAATCTCTATTTGCTTTGGAATGAAAAGTTGTCTTTTGTTCGAAATTATATAACTCTTTTTCGGTTTTGACTGAGAAAAGGTAATTGATATGATATCTATATATTTCCAAAATAATGAAAAAAACACAAATGAGACTCGTGATATGCGCAAAAAATGCCATGAAAAAATTTGATTACATAGAGTTCAACCAACAACGAAAGGCATGAGAAAAAACGGATTTAAAAAAATATGGAAATGGATTGTGTTTTAGCGTTAATATCAAAGTCAATTCGATAACATGGAAGTGTGACTCTTCGAAAAGTTAACCATATATCTATATTATTAATTTCGTAACGTCCGTCGATCCACGATGTGTCACGCCTAAAAACGGGAATAACTAAAAAACGGCAGCGAGCACGAATGTAAAATTTGGCACAAAAATCCTCTGATGGGGGAAAATATCGTGTCAAATTGGGCCACCGGGCATCTAACAATGCGCACGTGAGGGGCAAATCTTTGTTATTTGGCTATTTCATTACTAAGCATTGTCTACAGTCCTACGTCAGTTTTGTGCTTATTGGTGACGTCACTGCCACGCTCATTCGACGGCAGACAGCCATCAACGTACGGTATTCTGTCAACTCCGAGCGCTGACGATGGACGAGCTAACTTCAATGTCACAGCTGACATCAATAAGTTTAATAAAATAGCT
>JAUYWV010088844.1:0-15245 GCA_032274565.1 Nematoplana nigrocapitula | reverse complement strand
GTGGGGCTAGTCACTGAAATCACATTTATATCTGCCTTAGTTTCAAAGTTATAGGCAAAAGTATGTCAAATATGGCGGCCATATTGAAATTTAAGATGGCGGCCACCAGGGGGCATTTCAGAGTTGGGTCCTAATCGAAAAATAATCCTACAGGGGTCCCCTACAAGTGTGCCAAGTTTAATAATTTCTTCACAAAAGTGAAATATATTTTGACTTAGCCGCTGGACTAATATGATATATTTCGTATATACTGTATATTTCCGTAGTTAAACGTTTTTGATATATCTACTAATAGACTAATAGTTCCTGTCAAGCACCAATTCTCTCTCACATTTGTAAAGGCTTTCCTTCGTGGTCCACGGACAGCCAGTGTAGACTCACGATGCACCCTCTCAACACGGAAGTACAAACCGAATTCTAGACTATTCATCTTTTGTCTGACTTTTGCTAGAAAGATTCAAACCCAACGATACGTTATCACAAATGGATCCCAATCAAACTCTCTGATACTAAAGATAACTGAAGTGTAAACAGCAGTGAATCGTTTTTCATTAAGAGCGATAAATTGCTTTAGTTACTATTTGATTTTGTGCAGATCTATAAAACTGTTTGTGAAGACAAGCTTCTTGTCAGCAAGGGTAAAATTTGGTGCAGACATCTAAGTCAGCTTGGAGTCAAGAAGAAAACAGTTGATACTGAAGCGAGACAAAGCTAGGTTGTTGTTGTTGTTTGTTGCCCGCGGACCTACTAAAGTAGTAGGTCCTCCCCCCCCCATGGCTCGTGAGGAATTGAACAACTTGGACGGGGTTGGTCCAGAGGTCGGAGGTTGTGAGTGTCGTTGGGTAAGTGCGGCAGTTGAATATGTGCGTGGTTTCATGCATGGGGTGTGCAGCCGCAGGCTGGGCATGTATCTGGTGTTGTGTTGTTGATTAAATGTTGGTAGTGGTTGAGGCGAGGGCAGGAGTTGCTCCTTAGCTGAGCTAGGAGCCTCCGTTGTGATCTGTTTAGTGTGCCCTATGTTTGACTGATTGGTGGAGGTGCGGTAATTCTCATTTGAGAACAATATAATGTACAGTATACAATGTATAACCCTTCGTACAGTTTTATTCCACATTAAATGATCGATTATTTTTTTAGCAAAAGGGACATCACACGTGAAACCGTCAACGAGGGGTTTTACGAATGATCGTAAGTAAGTTTTATTCACACTTGAAGATGATGTATCCTCCCGTCAGCAACACAGCAAGATATTATATGCAGTATGCGACAATTCTTCGTATCATTCAATATCAATGAAGTATCTCCACGAGCACACCATAATTGAAGAGCAGTTAGACTCTGGTCCTATTCACTAATGATAAACCCGGTTGAAACAGTGCATAAACAAATACAAGTACATGGAGTAAATCCTCCAAAAATAGATAAGCAGCATTTATGTAGAATATGGTCTACGTTTGGTTGATGATATGCATGGGCAGTGACAACAATACGGAGAGGATGGCTATTGGACAAACATGTTTCAACGCGCCCTTAACTTTTGTTAACTACCAGAATTATGCTTTGTGCTGTCCTTTGATTGGCTTATGAATAAAGGTGCGTGATAGAAGTTCGTATGTGGTTTGAACCATATAGAGTACATAATATACATGTATTACAGACTAAAATGTCTGAAATATGCTACCTGAGATTTTATCTGGCGCAATCGGTTGGCCAACTTGCGACTCATATCCTCCAGGGTAGGATTGTTGAGGGTTGGCCTGACTACGTGGTCCGACCGGATCACAATTGGTCTGAAGTGAGTCAGAGGAGAGGTGAAGGCCGAGGGTAGTTGCAGGCCCGGTGCTCCGATGGACCCGGCAGTGTGTGGTTTAGGTCGATGCAGAGTCAGCGGCCTGTGCAGGGAATTTTCTGTGGAAATGCTCCGACCTGGAGAATATCGAATGAAACAACACATGTAGACACCACTATGTTCTTCATGTACCCAATACAGTAATCTAAAGAAATGTCTAACTAACAACAATGTGACATTTCCTTAAAACACGCTCAAATAAATACACGCGCATGACAAAGTTTTCATCATAATTATAAAGTCCATGAATTATCTAAAAAAAGCGTTCGTATGGCGGTTAGAAAGCGATATAGCGTCTTATCATTCACCTGCTAAATGTGCGCAGTCGACGTCAGAAGAGAGTCTGAATAACTTTAAATTTCTAATTTTCATGCACTTATCTGAATGACGCGCCAAGGATTACATCGAAAATTAGATGGACTTTTATTTATTCCAAAAATTCTAATGATTAAATAATATTCAATAGTATTCCAGTTTTATAACTGTGTGGGTTCTCTGTTAATTTTATATAACTGGAGATACATGTTCCCGTTGAGAAAGTTGGTGTGGTGTGACAATTCAGGCTCAGGCGGAACAGGGGGGCTTAAATTTAGTGTCCCCCGAGACTCATGCGGTCCTGCACTGTTTACGATCAAAGAAGAGGTCAGAAAAATGATGAGAAGGGGATTTAAGTATACGGAGTATATGCTGCATAGCTCAAGCGCTAATAACTGAAGTTCCCTGCTGTACATAGGGAAATGCTATAATAGAAAGAATACGAGGCGAATGTAAGAGGCTGCGGCTGGTGCGACAGAAAATGAAAGCAGATTAGCTGATTGGTGGATGTCAGGTGACTAATTAAGCGGCAGGATATGAAGGGGGTTAATTTGAGGTGTAGTTGACATCTGGAAAATTGGACCGGCCCCGGTCTACTTGGTATCGTGGGAAGTGCTGAAGAAGGTAAATCAGTTTGCACCAAACCATCAGACAAACTGGTAATAACTGTAGTTGTGCGTGTCGTAGAGAAATCTGATGATAGAACCTGCGTTACGAAACTGAGCCATCACTGGACGCTAATGCAAGCAACTTACTGGCGTTATGTCTTTTACAGACCTCCTATATGATACTAACTTGCAGTTCAGTATCATCCGAGTTGAATTTATCATACTGGACAGCTTTAAACGATTAGTCACGTTATATTTTATTCTGCACATTTTATAAAAATTAACATCGCACAATGGGGATGATAAACAAAACCATAGAATATTCTATGTCTTAAATTATTGAGGTTGGAGCTCCACATATTTTGCTCTGAACGCATTGTAGCTGCATGGCAACCAGGAAAAGCTTCACTGAATCTGCTCCTCGACAAGAGACGCGAGTATTCCCTGGATTACCTGCTCGACGAACAGGAACACACACCATGTCTGTAAATCCGGTGACACGTGCAGGCAGAGAGGAAAGGCAGGGTCGAGTGCTATACTGGACTACAGACGTTTTCCGATTCTACAATGCAGTATCAGCGTATCGGAATGCGATCGAATTGGTTCTCAGGAGTGAGGGGTTGTAATACAATTTGTAAACAGACGGACAGAGATTTACTCTACCTGTGGACTATGAAATGGCGTCTTATCCAGTCAATTGAACAACACATCTGAATACTTGTGAAATATTTATATGTAAACTATGAGTCCAGACAGAAATGACCTTTCGTAACAAAAATAAAAAAGTTCTGCATCAAAACTTTCGCTACAACACAAACTCGATGACACATATTTTTCGAATCTACTGTATTCAGTCCAAGAGTGTGTGAGCGAATTTAATCAAAATTCCAATCAAATTAATACTAATAGCAATTAATTTAGTCACTGGCAAAAATGCAACTACCGCACACTGAATCTTGGGTATAAAATTAGCAGAATCATTACGTTCTAGGAGTCACTGTGTGTAATTCGCGCTAGCTGGAAATAAAATAAACGTAAAAACTCACTCGAGTCATGCCGTGGGTCGTCTTGTATATAGGCATGTGTGTTTATCCGACTGCCTAATTCTCGAGGATTAAATCAATTGTGTTTGGGATTAAATTAACTCTTACTCGGATCAAAATCCCTAGCACTTGAAAGAAAAAACAGTGGTTAACGACCATGGGAACAAGTACGGCGAATATCACCATGAGACACACCGAAACCTGCTAATTTATACATTTCCGATCAATGTGTGTTGGTTGGTTGGATAGAAACTTTCAAAAAGGTTTTACAAAAATGGACAAAGTGTTTTGAAAAGGAAGTAAATTAAGTGTACGACATATATCGAAAAAAAACTTAATCGCCAATGAAACACTAAAAATATCAATTACAGATTTAAAAGACTATTCACATACAAGACAACAAAAATTGATTGAGATTGAACAACTGTAACTTACTAAGAAGAAGCGGATGAGAAAGTTGAAAGAATCAAACCCAAAGAACAACTCACGGAGAATTGCGGAAGATGTGGGGAACAAGACTCAGTACGTCACCTGCTCCTTGCATGTCCCAATACCCAAACGATCAGAGCGCGATTCAACCTGAAAGACCCCGATGACATAACGGCCAACCCGGACAACGTGTGGGATTTCCTCGTGGAGGTGGGGGCGGTGAATCGGCCGCCCGAAAGCCCATAAGAAGAAGAAAGGATTTAGGTATATTTAAAAACATTCTCAGAAAATATTATTTATGACGATCATTTTTGTAGTTATCGTATTCGTGTGTATCAAATTCTAAAATAAAGTCAAATTTCTAAATAATCTATTAGTTCATTTGGTCGTGTTGAAAACGATTAGATCTCTAAGCGTTTGGATAGGTATTGCTTATTGATTTGTTCTAGTTGTAACTGTTATCTAAAGTGTACAGAATGCAACAGCAATCAAAATCAATTTCCTTCACTCGCAGGAACCTATACCGATTCAGCCTAATACCGACACGACTGATTTCCTTGTATTCTCATGGACCAAGTGGGACGACATGCAGCTTTCCATACACTAATTACCAATGGGTTTAAAGGCCGAATGTTGCGGACTGGTCCGTTGACTGGAGCAGAGGAGCTTGGTAGAATAATTAACGCGAACGTCTTCGTGAAAGCTAGCGTGTTCGCTTCCTGTGGTGGAAGAGGACTGCAAACTGCGAACTCCACGAGACGATACCTGGAAGACAAACATATGTCAGTCAATCAAACAATCAAGTAACTCTGTTTTCTTTTTGGTCTGCTTTTATTTGAGTTATTCGGACAACAATTTTACCTTCTGATTTGGTCCTCCTCTGGACTGAGCTCTCCGAACAACGTGGGCTAACCCGTCCATCCAGACGGGATTATTGACGAACAGCTGGTGAACAAGGGTCTCTTTAGGCCAAGGGCAACGTTTAAGTCGCGAAGGAGGCACACAGATATCGGCAAGCAATTCAGCGGATAGACTGGGTTGACTAGATGCGGGGATGGAAGTTTGTACTACCAAAGTCTGATTGCCCATTGACAAATTCCAGCGGTAAAATATTCTGAAACGTATTTACATTTACTCATTTTTAAAAATGATAATATAGAAGAAGTAATCTAGAGTAGAATTATAAAACAAAGTAAATGTAGTAGATGTTCACTTGTCCGAATTTTGACATCTCTAGATTACCAAATCAGTGTCACGGAAAATCATTGTCGTGTTTGATTCAAACAAGCCATAACTACTAGTTTGTAAACTAGAACATTAAACACAATAGATCTTCTACTGTGGCGTTGAAAAATTGGAGACAAACCTTCAATCAATCAGAACGCCGTACTAGAGCTCTGGGGTAGGCGGCAGCAATAGCGTCCTTCTCTCTTCGCTGTTTTAGAAACAAGATGAACTAAAGTAGTTTCACTCAGTTAGTCTTTTCAGGAATACCAGGAAGGCCAGTCGTCGGCTGTCTTGCACCTACTTTCCCTGAAAGCAAGCAGGCAATGTATGTTCTCCCAGCCTTGTTTTTTTTCAATATGTGACCGACGAGCAGTACATTCTACTAATAATCGTCAGCAGCAGCATTCGATGCGTACCAGAACGGCGTAGCAACTTCTTTTCAGAAACCTTGTCTAACCATAGGATCGCCACCATTCTGCGTAGAACCATATCTCTGTCGACTGCAGCAGGGGGTCTTCATCGTGATTGCTAATGGTTTAACTCTCACAGCTGGGCATACAGTAACATGGAACATTACAAAAAACTTTCCCTGCTGACGTAGAGCTCATCCCCCCTTTCCTCTACGTTACTTCTCTTCCTCGTTCGCCAACATCAATGTGTCACCTGCGTATGGAAAGTTGTTCGGATCTAACTCTCCAGCTCTAATTCTATCCATTTCTTTATTATGCCCATTATTATTTTATGTACAGTGAGTGCAAGATAGCGACTTGCTGCAAAGTTCTTCTTTCGTCCCAACATTCTTTTTTATATTCTTATACGTTCTTTTGAAGATCCTCACACTGCTTCTTACAGAAACGTTTATTCGCCCGAGAACAGATCCGGCGAACACATCTGTTCAACCTGTCGTACTCAGTTGACCATCACTCTGTTAGTCTGCGCTTCTCCATCAGTTTGACTATTTCTTCGCTTGGGATGTAAGAGGCAGCACCTCCTCCGCAGTTTCCCAGATCGCATGGCTAAGATGATCAAAATCCTTCTGGCCTCCACTGCCATCATCGTTCATTTCCAACAATGTATGATGTACTCAATCCTGCTTACTTTCTCAGACTTTTATCTAGAGAGTTGCAAAAATGATTTATAGAAATTGCATAAATAAGAGCGCTTGTAGACAAAAGCAAAAGCTGGAACACATAATCAACGGGTATGTGAAATGAAATATGATCACGGGTATAGAGGATTTCAATTGGTCAGAGAGTTAGACGAAATAAGGTCAGGATATTACATAATAATCAAACAAAGCTGAAACGCAGTTGGAAGGAATGTAATGCCCTGAGTCTATGATGCACACTAGTACGACTACACCGTCAGTGAAGTGCTTTCGGAAATAGACATGCTCCCTCTGGCATTCAAATACTGACAAGCGCAGCAAGTGCTAAACTTATTGTGTAGCGCTGTAAGGGGGCGCAGTAGAAACGATGAGTCCAATGCGTTCGCTGATCTAATGCTTTCTTATTGTTCTTCCATCCATCTTCTCCATAATAGATTATCTCTAACACACATACACACCACATCACAAATTCATCTATTTACACCCACTGAATTCATTATACTCGGTGAATACATTTGTGCTAATCGGTAAGAAGTGCATTATTGATTCTGACAAATTACAATGATCTGAATTTGATGTATATGGTTACGATTGAGATC
This sequence comes from Nematoplana nigrocapitula, assembly GCA_032274565.1. Classification (NCBI taxonomy): domain Eukaryota; kingdom Metazoa; phylum Platyhelminthes; order Proseriata; family Nematoplanidae; genus Nematoplana; species Nematoplana nigrocapitula. The sequence continues at coordinate 8,067 of JAUYWV010088844.1, read as the reverse complement.
CATTAATCGTTTTCTGATTTTCTCGGTCATAAGTCATAGCGTATTCCCGGTGATAATACTAAAATTATTCTGAGCGGTGTATAACCAATAGAAATTGCGCAAAGTTGACTGTTTTTGAAAATTGGTGTGAGTGAACAATGACAAAGCATTCTTGTCAAACCATCACAGAAAAACCTCCTGGTAGGCAGGCAAAGTGCCCACACCAATTGAAGAACCGTGAGAAGACGACTGCTGATTTTTCGAGCATTTTTCTTCATCTCAGATTATAATCGATATGACATCCGTATTCCTTTAAAAAACGGTGAGACATGGTAGTCTGCGAAAATTGTAGATGCTGATTTATGGACCAAGACAAGTGCAACAAAGACACGCATGTGGGGAGAAGAAGAATCAAGAAACAATCCGACGTTGACTCAGCAAATGGCAAGCATGTAGCGCTTTTGAAGAACTGTTTGGTCTAAAAGTTTGAGGTGACTGGTGATTTGAAAGACCGTAAAATGAGAGGGAAGAAGGCCATCAACATCAGTGAATGCAGAGAACTTCTGTGCAGTAGCACAAACATTTACTGAAAATCAGAGACAATCGGCGAAGCGAGTCTCAGAAGAATTAGACATACCTCGATCAAGTCTTCGGCGCATTATAAACAAGGTTGAGTTTAAACTTTGGCGATAAATGTTTACTACATTGCAGCATTCAATGAGGATAATGCAGACACACCGATTGGAATTTTGTCAAAATTTTGAAGATAAGATTTTTCTTATACCAATACAATTACTTCGTCAGATGAAGCTAACTTTTCGCTTTTGAATGGCACAGTTAATAGACACAATTGCATTTACTGCTGTCAGGAGAATCCACATGTTGTCCAAAGTCCTCACATGACACCAATGAACTATACAGTATGGGGGATTGTCAAATAAAAGAGTTTTGTGTAAGAAGTCATTTTAATAATTAAATCTAAAATTGCACTTAAATGTTCAATTATAATTATGCCTAAAATTCTACATAACCGTATACTGAAATACGAAGAATGAGAAGCATGTGATTTCGACGATTACTAATCTGGCCCACCCCTGTATATTTATATATCGTTAGCAGGCGAGTTATAAATTTTGACAATCTAGCTTATACTATTAAATAAGTAGAGCATGTTCATGTAAAGGTTGACTGGACATTTAGACACTACATATCAGCACCATCAAGAATGCTACTCCCCACTGCTGGAACTGCTTGAGGCAGTGGTGGCTTATCGCAAATCGCCTGGTGTTGATGGGGCGGAAGCAGTTGGTTTTTCGCAAGAAACGAAATCTATTCAGTTCATCAACTATTGAAATAATTCTCTATCCTCATTTTCAAGCATTGTAATGCTCCAGGCGTGAACTGCATATCTGGGAATGGCTGTCCCACTGATCAATTAATCAATAGAAAAATTAGAGGCAGCAAAAATGACAATACTTTGATAACATGTATCTGGTCGACAGGAGCGGGAACCTGATTACGAGAGGAGAATATGAAGCGCCGGAAGTGGTGGACAGCATAGAGGTGCCGGCAGGGAGAGTGTGTTCGTCATTCCAGGCGGAGATGACGGCGATGAGATGGTTGAACGAGAATGTGGGAGAGTCAAAATGCCAATCGATCCTCAGAGCGCTGGAGAAGAGGAGAGGCAAGAAAAAGAGTGAGTTAGTTGACAGAGTGGAAGATGAAATGGTCAAGATGAGAGAGAAGGGGAAGAGGATTGTGCTGACGTGGGTACCAAGCCACTGCGGGATAGTAGGGAATGAGATGGAGTACAAAGCAGCAGATAGGGCGGCGACTCGAGAACAGGAGGGAGTGATGTGCAGCTACGATGGGATGAAGAGAAGAGTGGGATCATGTGAGGAGAGGACAGAATGGAAGCACGAGATGTCAAGGAGGAAGTACGGAGAAAAAAGAAGAGAGGAGAGCTGGAAGGAAGAGAGTGGATGGAGTAGAGAAGAGACAGTCAGTATGGTCAGGTTAAGATGCGGCCACTCACTGGAGTTGGGAGGGTATAGGGCGAGAATTGGGCTGGCGACAGAAGGGAGATGTAGGTGTGGGGAGAAGGAAGAAGATGTGGAGCATGTATGTAGGTGTGACTCAGGGACCAAGAAGAGAAGATAGTTGGCGTTAGAAGATTTGAAGGATGTGTGGAAGAAACCCGGGGCTGAGAAGGAGTACTGGGAGTGGTGGAATAAATTTCGGCTTAAGTATTGGTGACAACGATAACAGCTGCTGCAAGCGTTGCATCACCCGAACCAAAGCGGATCGGCGAAAAAATTCACAGTACAATACATTGATGATGTAATTGCATACAAACTATCAATTTGCCATCCTCGCCCAAATGATTCATGCCCAGCTAAAGAAGATATGTGACGATGTTTGCTGCCGTTGTGGATGAGGTGACTGAAGAACTAAAGGTTAGTTTCTGAGTGTTCCACAATTACAACATAGACTGAATAAAAAGGTAAGTTTCCCATTTGAAATGAAAAATAAATCTGAAGTTCTGAACTATGGAACCAATTTATTTCCATGCGACACTGAATATCTCACCCGGAAACGATGTCCTTGTACACAGCCGGTTGACTGACTTCCAGGTCGTCGCATGTAGCAACGATCTGTCGCAGGCTGGGTCGCATTTCTGCTTGATTTCTGCAAGTCGCCATTAGCAGACGCCAGGTGGAATCCGTCAATTTTCTTGGTCCCAGAGTGGTGTCAGGGCGTGGACTGGTGCACTTGGCCTCATCAACATCGGTCACGTGACAAACCAGGGACCCGATATTGTACACTACCGACTGGAGAAGGCACAACAGAATGGGTTGGGGATCATCCACAGTATAAACAAAATGCTAAAAAAGTATTTGTCCCTGAGAATACAACGTAAACAGAAAACTGACGACAGTAGTTGTGTTTGTTATCCTTCTGTTCAGGCAAAGATTGCATTCAGACATGGCGAAATAGACACATGTTTAGCGAAAACGGGCATACATGCCCAATAGTCAAGGAGGACAAATCCTATAAACAATCATCTGCAAGATGTTTCTAATGGGGCAAACTATGGTGGTATCTGTGGCAGACGTATCGGTTACCTTGTCCCAGATGAATGGTCCATTATCCATAAATTCTGTCCTTCCCGTATTGGATTGACTACCTCGTATGTTTTCCTCTTCGATTGTCACTTTACCATCTTCCCAAATCAAAATTTGTTCCGGCAACAGTCCGTTTTCTGAAATGGACAAGCAAACAGATCGCGAAAATACTGTATCTACATGCACATTGTACATGTAGAAGTATATTTCATCTTTTGAACATACAGTAAATTCTGTTTACTCCTACTTAGGGGATCCAGAGATGTACTGGTAAGGGGCCGGTAGCAGGTGGAGAATAGCGAATGGTCATTAGATATGGTGGTTAGCTGCGATATAAGCAGATTCGTCTGCCGAATGAGCAGTCCCGGACCAACAGCGGTGGATCCAACAGGAGGAGAGGAGCAAGCGGATGATGCTGCTAGGTCCATAAAACTCTCACAACTCTATGACGCAACCATGACAACGCGGGTGAAGGTCGCCTTTAAATAAACCTTGCCCTAGTGTTGGACATCAGAGACACTAGTATCTCAAGTTGGCGGAAGAGCCAACGATGACTTCAGAAGAGCATGGAGCAGGTTAGAGATCCTAGTCCAGCTTCCTGCACTGCGGTGTCAGAAGAGGACTCGGGACCCACCGACCCAACCAACCCATCCAACCAACCCGGTGTGAACCATGGAACTACAGCATCGAAAGACCTTCGACTCGGTAAGGCACTCCACTTTGTGTGAGGTACTGAGAAAGATAAGAGTCAACGAATCCATAATTGATCTATTGAATAAATTGTACAGTGGTACCGTAAAGTAACAGTGGAAGGCGAATTGGCGGAATGGTTTCCCGTCTAGAAAGGGGTGTGGCAGGGCTGCTTTGTGTCGCCTGTATGCTTCAACTTTTACTCGGAAGAGGTAATGCGACAGACAGCAGATGAACTCGAACAGATAGGCGTCAAGATCAGTGGACGACAGCTTAACGATATGTCGATTCGCCGATGACATTGCGCTACTGACAACAACACCGGGAGACCTTCAACAATTATTGGATAAAGTGGACGACGTATCCAGGGAGTTCCAGCTTGAAATCACCACAAAAAAGACAAAGGTAGTGACAGCTAAAAGGCAGGCAAAAATCCTCAATGTCCAATGTCGTGGAATACCGCTGGACCAAGCTGACAAAATTGAAATACCTGAGGTCGGCTATTGATCAGACCCGACTTTTCTTGCAATATCAAAGATTGGAAACACTACTGTATGTAATGAGCACCCATCCTGTTCAATATGTACAGCAAAGAGTTAATTAAAGAAGCAGTAGAGGGCACAAAAAGGAATAAAAATAAATGGAATAAAGCTCAACAGCATCAGGTATGCAGACGACGCCATAATTATATCAGAATCGGAAGAATCACTCCAAATGATGATTGACAGACTAAACCTGATATGCAAAAAGTATGGGAATTAAATGCAATGAAGTCGAAGGTTATGGTGATGGAAAAGGTTCCAAATACAAAGATTCGAATTGTATCAGACACTGTCATCCAAAAACAGGTTAAGAGTTATTGTTACCTAGGCTCCCTAATTACAGAAGGTGGATGCTGCTGAGATGAAATAAAGAAACGTGTGGCGTTGGCAAAGATAGTTTCCAAAGACAAAAAGAACTATTAAAAATCAATAGTGGTAAATGGAGGAAAAATGAATATATGTAGTTAGAACGTATGTATGGCCAGTTTTCTATTAGGGAAGTGATGCATGGACAATAAGCAAAGCGATTAGAGGAAAGATTGATGCTTTTGAGTTGCGGTGCTACGGTAGAATACTCAAGGTAAAATGGACAGAAAAAGTGAGAAATAAATATGTGTTAAAGAAAATGAGTACTGAAGTTAAATGACATCATTTCAAAAAGAAAAACTGCATTTTTGGGGCACGTTGCAAGGGAATCCAGTAGTAAAGTGTTCTGAAACATCATAGAACGATATATCCCAGGCTCTAGAGTTCCTGGAAGACAAAGAAGAACTTGGATAGATGACATCAAAGGGTGGGTAAACATAAAAAACTACGGTGATTTAAAGAGAATGACCAATAATAGAGTTCAGTGAAAGAAAATTAATTATTAGCAACCGACGGCATACGTAAAGGCTACTCAGAACGAATGAATAAATTGATCAGACAGTGGAATGCAGCTACGAGATAAGAGCAATACTAGGAGCATCAATATCAGCTCTGAGATCCCTTACACCGACCTTCATGGTGAGACCGAGCATTAGGCTGCCGACGTTAATCGGATACAGGCTTTCAAATTGACGTGCTATAGAAACATACTGAGGATAAGTTGGACAGCATATAGAACCAACGAATCAGTCCTGGAAGAAATGAACACGGAAAGAATTCTTCTGAACACCATCAAATAGCGAAAGCTGCAGTACTTCGACCATACGATCAGGGCACAGAACCTCTGCACACATATTTTTGAATGCAGAGTTGAAGGAAGACGAAACAGGGGTCATTCAAGACGGAAAAGACGCGAAGGGACAACATCGCGAAAGACCGAAAGTGACGGAGAACCTTGATGCGGGAGGCAACGGTCCCCGACCCTATACCATGAAGATAGGAGAAATCAATCAATCAATAAAATACATTCTTACCAAATAGTTTGGATGTAGAGGAAGCCTTGCTTGCCAGCGCGGCAGCGCATATCTCTCTCAAAAGTCCCAAACATTCCGGTGTGCAGCGTACCACGGCTTCGCCTGACAAGTCAAACTGAACCAGGGTCACATTCTGGATAAATAGGGCAGAGAAGTGGCAGACATACATACATAATATATAATATATTTATGTCGCTCAACAAAGAATTCAGCATATAAAACACAATCGATTCAAGAAATAAAATGAACTGAATACATTCTTGTAAATTTATGAAAAACTTCATACAGCATGACAAAGAGGTGCTAGAAGACGTTGTAGCAGTAATCAATCGTTTTTATTACCTCTGCCTCCAATCAGTGTGGAGACAAAGAAATAGAATACTCATTTTAAGAATCAGAAGTTTTAATGTGATACTTCTGACACAGATTCTATCCATTAGTTAAGTAGATTTATTACTATAAGCCGCGTATAGTATGTACTGCATTTGCAGATAAAAGTATGCAAAGCAAACTGCTCCTAGTGTCACCAGTCTCTTTCTTCTGCGGAGTGCCCTGTGCTCGTGAACAGGAGAGAGGTGTTCTTCGTGTGCAGGTTGTAAAAGACTGTGGTGAGAAGGCGGTGGAAAATAGCACCTGGGTTACCAGAAGGTTTTACAAATCAAGTCAGTCATAAGTGCTGAAAGTCCAACTACAATGCGACACCTTATTCAGCTGTTGTGTGCAAGATCCCGAAATATCATCGGAGCACACAGCGTATTTTATCATACTCCTCCATCCTCATCTTCTACTCTCTTATCACACAGCAATTCAACTTCGATATGTCGTTGTTGGACATGCTGACATCATTCAATAAAACTGCCAACAAACCAATTCGGTACGGAAAAACTACAAAACTATGCGTCGAAGAAACATTCGAATAATTATCAGACTGCATACATTACAGAAAATCCTGAATCTCTCAATCAGCCTTTCTTCAATGACACATCTCGAAACGCGCAAGAACATTTCCCTCCTACCAGAAGCTATACAGTAGATCTACTGAACCTAATACCATTACTTATTTTGTTAAATAAATAGATTTTCTTCATTCAAATTTTATCAGTTACGACAAACAAACCGAAATACCAAAGCGAACAATTAATGAGCGACTAAAAGATAACTTTTTAAAGCAAAACTTGGTACTGAGTCATAGGTAATAAATAGTACTCAATGAACTCGCTCAATATGCGTGTCTTAATCAAAATTGTCCAAACTAAGTAGATCATGCTTTGACGTGCCGGGAGAACAGCAAGGAGAATTTCAATTTTTTTAAGTTTGACTTCTCTACTATGCGGAAGCAGCCTGTGTTCGACGCTCTGGTGCTGTCACAGACCAACAGTTAGTTGGAGCTTGTAAGGAAATGTTCAACATAATCCTTGTAGATCAATGATGGATATAACAATCGAGATGTGCGTCCAAAAAGTAATTTTGGTAAGCTAGTACACGAAAACCTTGACAGTCATCTGCTTTGAGGAGAGATCAGCTGCTGGCAGCAGAAGAAGTTGAACTGACTGAGAGAGGGTGCGCTTCGCCACAATTTGAAGTATGACAGCAGAAGAACTTTGATATAGGTCCGAAGGTAAACCCCAAGAATAACCACTGAGATAAGTAAAGATTTGAAGATGGTAGTTGTGATGCACACAAAATTCCAGCATCGATCACAGTCCTGGGCTATGTAAGCAGTGAGGCCGTACGACTGCGAGTCAATAAATTCTGATGTCTACATCAACGTTCTGAAGCCCTGGATGGGAATGTGTATTACTCTGCACATTTAGCGAAGAAATTTCAGGCATGGTTGAATGTGCCACACTATACTGAGCCTCAAACTCGTGACCTCCCTGGCTCCCCAGCTTGCGGTTGAGAAAGAGGTCGTCATGGAAAGCACCATTCACTCAAGCTGGCAACTTTGAGTTGATGGCTAAGATGGGGCAGGGTGGGGTAGAGAGACCATATGGCTGTAATTCCGAATAATATTCGTTTCATTGAATATTTAACAATCTAAGTATAGTGCATTTATTTTCATGATTTGTAAAACTGTGTGTATTTAAAACAAGTATTTAAAATCAAGTCGGCTTAGCGTTGTCCATACCAACGATAATCCCATCGATCATAAAAAATATTTGGAAGGTTCCTTGTATTCAAATGGGGAAAACAACCTCTTGACAGTATTAGTCGTATTACCAATCGTCTAAAAAAATAACTGTTGTTGCTGTTGTGTTGTTTGTTGCCCCGGACCTACTAGAGTAGTAGGTCCTCCCCCCCTTGGCTCGTGAGGAATTCAGCAACTTGGAC